>VYZU01037082.1:6462-42268 GCA_013401355.1 Ceyx cyanopectus
TTTTTTTTTTTTCATGTTTGTTTAGTTTCTGTTTTCAATCCTGTACGTTAAGTGGCTCTGGCTGCACTATAATTGCTCTATAACTAAATGTATTGACACTGCCTGCTTTGGGATCTGTATTAATTTTGACATACAGGGTAATTAAATGTGCTATTCGTCTCACGTGCATTAAAGGAACAATAGGTGCCTTATCTGCCAGACACGCTGAAGTGTGCAATTACAACATGTTAAGAGTAGTTGAGTTTTGCTTCACAACACCTTTTATTGAGGTTCCTTTAAATATATTTAAACAGGGTTGTTTTTTTTAATGCAGCTGTGAAGTAAAGACTACCCATCTCAAGTAGCACTGATGGGATTTAGGTCACCTCACCTTGGACAGGGTAGACATCTTCATCTGATCTAATTGCCTACACTCCCCCCCTTCATAGTCAGTAGAAAAAAAAATGCTGCTTATAGATTACCAATAATCTGGCCTGGTTTTTATGGCTGCATTTGGATGAAATAAAGTGCAAACTGGACACGTGCACCCAGCACCATTCTGTGTCTTCCAAGAGGTTGGTGGAGATGGCAAGAAGCACCCAGAAGAAATGGTAGCTGCACAAACAGTGCCTTTCTGAAGAGGAAAGTGCCTGTTTAAGGACCAACAGAGTTATCCTGTTCTTTCCCAGAATGTACTATATAAATTACAGCAGCAATGGTCACCCCAGTAAGATACACAGCTCAGGGAAGAATGTGATTAACAAGAAAACCGAACAGCAAATAGCAGCACAGAGAAAGACCCATCCTGATATCCCCATCTACAAGAGGGTTAGTTTTTCAGGACTAAATAAAAATGTAATTGTTATGCATTATGGAAGCAGTGGAAGGAAGGACAGGACATGCATAATGAACTGACCATCTTGGGCTAAAAATGAAAAATCTAAAGGGGGTTTTTATCATCTCAGTGGGAAAAAAAAAAAGGTCATGATGAGAATACTGCCAGGAGAATGCCCCAGACAATGGATCACCTGACAAAGGTGTTTTTGTGAGTTTTATGACTGCAAAAAAAATTGGGGTGATGGAGAGATGCAATTTCTCTCAGTTTGTAGGTACTTTGGTAATAAGGAGGATGTTTAAGCTTAGCAACAGCAGAGTCTTTTGTTCTTACCACATGTGGCAGATGAAAAAAGGTAGAATATAGTGGAATATAGTAGTGTATAACCTATACTAAGAGCATTGCTAGGAAAAAAAAATGCTAGCTACTCAGAAGTTAAATTCATACCATTAGGGAAAAGAATAGCAGAGCTCACAAAATGCACATTTTATGTGTCTTCCCCAGTGTCTGAAACAAATTCTCACACATCTGTGAACCATTATTTCTACAGTTCAGCTACTTCTGTCTATACAATGTGGCTCTAAGATAGAGGAAAATCTCCTGTGGCCAAGCGGGCAAAGTACCATGGGAAAGTACCCATTTTCCTATGCTCACTGTCCAGCCCATGATGATCTTGTTATGTTGTAAATTGTGATGGGACACTTGTAGCCAAGGTTTAAAAAAAATATATAAATTATTAAATAAAAGTTAGACTGAGTTCTTCATTTCCTCAAGGTGTTAGGAATGAGTTTTGTCTCAGATTTTCAGCATGTTTCATTAAGCCATCATTTCGTGAGAGCTTTGACTATTAGTCCATGTGCTTAGGTCTCTAAACAGACACCAGGGTCTTTGAAGTTTTCATTTTTAAAGGGATTGACCCCCTAGGTACACTTCTCATCGGAGTAATGCAAGTGTGTCTATAAGGTATTATTTCTAGTCTTGCTGTATCTTTGCCATGCAGGATACTGATGACTTAGTCGTTAATTTCAGTTCTCTCACTGTCTGACACATGTTGTCATATGGGACAACTCTAAAAGTCCAGTTCCGTTTAAAAACCTCAGGACCAATAGTGTAATATTTTGGCAGTTAGCTTTGATGTCAGTACACAATTAATGCATCATCACGTGAAAAGGAGCAAAGCATCTGCTTTGTGGAATCCAGGGCAAACAGAAATGTAAGCAGGAGGTAGCAAATCTGAANAATTTCTCTCAGTTTGTAGGTACTTTGGTAATAAGGAGGATGTTTAAGCTTAGCAACAGCAGAGTCTTTTGTTCTTACCACATGTGGCAGATGAAAAAAGGTAGAATATAGTGGAATATAGTAGTGTATAACCTATACTAAGAGCATTGCTAGGAAAAAAAAATGCTAGCTACTCAGAAGTTAAATTCATACCATTAGGGAAAAGAATAGCAGAGCTCACAAAATGCACATTTTATGTGTCTTCCCCAGTGTCTGAAACAAATTCTCACACATCTGTGAACCATTATTTCTACAGTTCAGCTACTTCTGTCTATACAATGTGGCTCTAAGATAGAGGAAAATCTCCTGTGGCCAAGCGGGCAAAGTACCATGGGAAAGTACCCATTTTCCTATGCTCACTGTCCAGCCCATGATGATCTTGTTATGTTGTAAATTGTGATGGGACACTTGTAGCCAAGGTTTAAAAAAAATATATAAATTATTAAATAAAAGTTAGACTGAGTTCTTCATTTCCTCAAGGTGTTAGGAATGAGTTTTGTCTCAGATTTTCAGCATGTTTCATTAAGCCATCATTTCGTGAGAGCTTTGACTATTAGTCCATGTGCTTAGGTCTCTAAACAGACACCAGGGTCTTTGAAGTTTTCATTTTTAAAGGGATTGACCCCCTAGGTACACTTCTCATCGGAGTAATGCAAGTGTGTCTATAAGGTATTATTTCTAGTCTTGCTGTATCTTTGCCATGCAGGATACTGATGACTTAGTCGTTAATTTCAGTTCTCTCACTGTCTGACACATGTTGTCATATGGGACAACTCTAAAAGTCCAGTTCCGTTTAAAAACCTCAGGACCAATAGTGTAATATTTTGGCAGTTAGCTTTGATGTCAGTACACAATTAATGCATCATCACGTGAAAAGGAGCAAAGCATCTGCTTTGTGGAATCCAGGGCAAACAGAAATGTAAGCAGGAGGTAGCAAATCTGAATATTTCTTCAGTAAAAGCTCAAGTGGGAAGATGGTTTTGTGGTCGTGATAATGTTGGGCTGATGGCTGGGCTCGATCTTAGATACTTTTTCCAACTTTAATGATTCTAGGTTATCTCCCATATTTGTATTCTCCCTCTTCATTCTCATTTCCTCTCTCTCTCTACATAGACCTAAATATTCTATATCTATTCATTCAAATAATTTTTGGGGGGTTGACAGTTGGACATGGTGCTCTTGGGGGCCTTTTCCAGCTGTAACAATCCTGTGATTCTATAAAACATAAATGTGTGTATATATTTAATATATATGCACCTATCCATGTATAACATGGACATATCTTAATGGACTCTGTATCTGCCTACCTCACTCTAGTGGCAGAGTTTTGTTTGGATTATTATGATAATAATGTACTTTTATGGAACAGAAAGCTGAGAATATTATTTGTACCAAAAGCCAAAAGATCTGTTGGTCATGGCTAAATATGTATCTTCTGTTTGTTGTAGATTTGATGGTTGTCTTATATGTAAGTTATTTATGTGCAATCAGAATAATCAGGGGTGTATGGTTGTTTTTTTTTTCCCCCCTGTCTATTATACAGCACAAATTGCTAGTATGTGGTTTGCCACATGGTTCCTATCTTTTAAACACTCACCCCATGCATAGACTGAAAGCATTGAAAACATGTGAGTAGCTGTTGTTGACACTGGGTAAATATGGAATCCATATATTAAATTTCAACATCAACTATGCAGGCCTGAATTTCCTGCAGCTTTGATTCTAATGCCCTAGTAATGTTTATGCTCTCGATATTAGCTTACATAACATTCAGGCTTTGGACCTGAGGGGTAGGTAAGATTAAACTGCTTTCCATTCTAGCAGAAAATTTTCTAGCTTTGTCCAAAGCTCCAAATACTGCACGGCTGCGTCATGGAAACGTAAAGAGACCCCAAAATCACAACAATACCCTGCATTTCAGCTACTTTGGCCAATGACTTGCTGTCTTTGGTGCATTCCAAGCAAATAACATTCAGGCGTTATTTCAAATGGCAGATTTATTTTATTTATTCTATTTTATTGGGGTCTAATCTCACCACTTTGTGATTTGCCTTGTCACTTATACCTGGAATATCTCTGTGTTCCACATAAAATCAAGCACCGTAGCCTCGAGGCTTTTTCCTCGTGGACTTTTGTCCTTGAACCCAAATTCAGCTTGAGAAGAAGCGTTTGGTGATGGATCAGGCAATGCTGGTGGGAATCAGGAGTACTGCAGAGCTCAAAGCGAAGGTATTATTTAAATATGAAGGTTTCACAGCATTTCTTAAGGTAGGGGTGTTGAGGGATCACAGGACTGATGAAAAATTGCCAGACTTTCCCAAATTATTTCTTGTATGCATCTTGAGGTTAAATTCCATTTAGTGCCACACTATTAACAAGTCTTGACTTGCAGATTCTTAGGTAGTTCAGAATGTCAAAATCTGAAGTCAGGGTCCAACTTGAAAAAGCCTTTTTCTCCTCAATTTAAATTTAACACATTTGCTGTTAGAATCTCTGAATAATGTGTTTACTGCTGTGTATGGTATTGTGAGTGGAGCAGGTGGAGGTCCCTTGGAGAATAAAAGGACTCTCTCATTAGAAAATTTCTGCTGCACATGACTATCCTAAAAAAAACATATGTTTAAGACAAACCAGTGAAGAGACTTCCATGAATCCTAGAAAATGTGTTTACACCCCAGATTCTCAGCTTTCTGTGCTTTTCTGTGCTGAGAGCTGAGTGAGGGCTTGGCCCAAAACCTTAATTTTGGGGCTTATGCTGATGGGTCTGTTTTACCTCATTATCTCAATTGCAATATTTGATGCTTTGCAAATTTTCAAATATTTTCTTTAAATAGACAATTTTATGTTGAGCGTATTTTTTACAGAAACATTAAAAAAAATTCATAATTCAGGCAACATAAGCAGAGCAGCTGAGGTCAAGCTTCTGGAAGTAAAAACCTGCGGTTAGATATTTTAGTGAGACTGCCTCTGCTAAAATAATACCCATATTTATCCATAAATCTGGCTGTGGTCTGACTGTCATATTAATACAGGTCTGTCTGGCAGAAACAACTTCCTCAGACAATTTGAATGTGACCTTTAATTTGCAAACATCATTCTCCTTTATTCCCAGTCTTTGACATGTAGCAATATTTAGAATGGCTGACACCTATCTAACTGAATTTGCTTAACTGTTGGGGTTTCATACTTAACCTTGATGATTTTGTTACAATAAAATTCACTGAATCATAGAATGCCTTGGTTTGGAAGAGACCTCTAAAGGACCTCTAGTCCAACCCCTAATTCCTAAGGAATATCACACCACAGTAGTTAGATGTGGTTTGAGTCAGATGCTGCTATCCATAATGATTCCACCCTTGACTGATTTGAAAAAGAAATAAAAATAAATGTTGATTTCTGGAATTTTTGATTGGTCTTCACAGAGATTCTCATGTTCACTAATCCATTCCTTAAGATAAATGAACTTTTATATGTCCTTTACTCTCTCTGTGAATCTGGGATATTTTCCATCACGCAAGAAAATCTTGATGGTTTGTTTTGAATATTTTCTGGCCATTTGTATAACATTTGCTTCTGACTCTGCCAGGAGGGGAACAACTGTTGCCGTCTTCCAGCTGGTATGGTCAGTTTAATTTATAAATATTTATTTATTTAATGTTATATTTAATTTTTGGTTTATATTATATATTTTATTTATTATATATTTTTATCTTTTCCTTTTTTTTTTTCTAAGTTGCATTTTACCTTCAGGAAAACAAGATGTGATTTAAAAGGGGTCCAGAAAACAAAGCTGGGCGCATCCCAGTTGTCTCCTGATTCTCGCCCAAAGACATTTTGTGCTTTTGCCTGGTGCATTGCAAGGACAAAGTGGAATAGTCTGTAGGCTTCATTGCAATATAAACATCAAATTCTATCATCAGCAGTCGCAGCATGGCTTTATGTTATAAAATATAGGCTAGACCTGCAATAATAACTGTAGAAGTATAGAATGTATAAGCCATAAATATACCTGTAACTGAGAAAGCAGCTATTATATCCATCTCTGCAGAATTCAAATCAGTCTCCTACCAACTTTGTCCATTGTTTTCCATGACCCTGTACCTGATCTTCTGGTAATGGCTCCATTCATCATAATGAGTCCAAATGTCCTGGAAATATCTTCTTGTCCAGATGGAGAACATTTGTTAAGTAGCAGGTATATGAAATACATATATTTGTATATTTATGTGTATGCTGAAAGGTAAAATATTCATAACCTACTGAAGAAAGCTTAGGCCTTAAAATAGGGTAGCTTTAATGAAAATAACTGTGATGGGAACTTTGCTTCCAGCTTCCTTTGGTAGATTAAAGGAAGAGCATAGAAATAAAGATATTAACATGTTATTAATGTTTATTGTTGAAATATGTATATATGAGTTGTGCTCCTTCATACATTATGTAATGTCTAAATTGCAGGAATGTGGGGGAGTTTAATAAGTCGTCCGCATGGTTTCATCCTTTAATGTAATTTTGCTACATTCTAAATGAAGCAGGGAAAAGTCACTACTTTTAGCAATGTTTCAAATTGTTCTATGTGTGAAAGAGGCTGGATAGCAACACATGGAAATAGTGTAGGTAGTGTTGCCTTAAGATCATTGATCTTTTCCTTCTTTTTTTTCCTTAATAAAAGCAGGATGCACAGACAAACGGAGCAAAACTGTGATAAAAAAATAATCATACAAATGTCCAGCAGAGAAGGAAGGTTGTTTAGCAGTATATCTTCAACTGAAATATGTTGTCTGTTGAAGGCGTATTATTTTCTGTCAATATCTGGTCTTTTTTTTGTCTTTTTTTTTGTCTTTTTTTTTTTTTTCCAAGTTATTCCAAGTAGTTAATTTATTGAGCCATAGTGGTGAGTGTTGGATTGATGACAGAGGTTTAATGCAGCTCTGGGCAAGAGTTGACGGAGAGATCTGGAATGTTTCAGGGTACCACTGAAGGAACAAAATGCTGTATTGCAGCTCAGGCTGTGTGGGTGATGACTACAATAAAAATTTTCATTGATGGCCAGTTCAGAATAGGAACACTCTGTTACGACTCTTGGGGAATTTTAAGCATCTCAAGTAGCGTCATTATCTAATTATTGTTGTTTTAGTAGATGTCTTTCAAGTAGTAGTAGACCTCTCAAAGCACACACTGGGTGGAATGGGAAAGGGAAGATTAATAAGTTGAACGTGCATTCATAGATTTGTTCATTAATATTAATATTTGTTGTAGCTGTAAACATTTAATAACATTTAAGACTGGAAGACCTGTCATATGAAGAAAGGCTGAGGAAACTGGGTTTGTTCAGCTTTGAGAAGGCTCAGGGGTGACCTCATGACCATATCCCAGGCCACAGAAGGTGGCTACCAAGAAGATAACTCCCTTTTCACAAGGAGTCCCATGGAAAAGGGGTGATGGATACAAGTTTTTCCTGAGGAGATTCCGATTGTACTACAGGAGAAAACTTTTCTCCATGGGAACTATTTGTCATTGGAATAATCTCCCATGGAAAGTGATGGATTTCCCTTACACTGAGCAGTTGTAAGACTCAGCTTGGCAGGGTTCTGGGCCAGCTCTTTTCAACTATAGTTTTCATCAAAAGGTTGGACTAGATGATCAGGGTAGCATAGCTGTCCAAAAGAAATGGAAAAGCAATGATGCCTACNGCTCAGGGGTGACCTCATGACCATATCCCAGGCCACAGAAGGTGGCTACCAAGAAGATAACTCCCTTTTCACAAGGAGTCCCATGGAAAAGGGGTGATGGATACAAGTTTTTCCTGAGGAGATTCCGATTGTACTACAGGAGAAAACTTTTCTCCATGGGAACTATTTGTCATTGGAATAATCTCCCATGGAAAGTGATGGATTTCCCTTACACTGAGCAGTTGTAAGACTCAGCTTGGCAGGGTTCTGGGCCAGCTCTTTTCAACTATAGTTTTCATCAAAAGGTTGGACTAGATGATCAGGGTAGCATAGCTGTCCAAAAGAAATGGAAAAGCAATGATGCCTACAAAAAAAAAAAAACAAACAAAAACAAAGATTCTGCTTTTACTGAAGTCAATCAGAGCTTATAGACAACATTTCCTCTTCTTTTCTCTTTTCCTTGAATATAATAATCTAAAAGAGTTATGTCCCCTTCCACTGGGGTGGTTCTGTGGAAGTTTGATGTCTTAGATCAAAGAAAAGTGGAGGTGTAGAATTAGCTAATATTTTAAAAATAAATGTCAGTAGAACTTTTTAATCATTGTAAGAAGTTGTTTCACTTAGAGTTTCATATAAAACAGTCTTAGGTTAGTGGTCTTTTCTCTGTCACAGTCCCCCCTCCCAACCCTAATTATCACAAGTCTCCCAACAGTCTTGTCATTAAGCTCCTATTAGGGTAATTGGACAGTTGGAGGAGGTAGGTTGGGAATGTTGTGAAATGCTTAAGCCATCATTCTCTACACTGGCAAAGAAAATGTTGTTCTTCTATAATGCTGACCATGGGCTTATCTCAAGGGTGGAAGCTTTCTCCAAACAGCTTAGGATGGGGACAGTGGCTCTGAATGGTGTAGAGAAAAACAAACAAGCATGAGTAATGCAGATTTCCCCTTAAATCCAACCCAGAGTGAGGAGACCTTCATGGAAGGAAAAGTTCCTTAGCGTGGAAGAAGAGCAGAGAAATTTTAATTACCTTCTCTGAGGCACAAGAGTTTACAAAGCCTACAAAAGAAGAATGGAAAGAACTAGAAATGGCCACAATAGCTACAAAGAGGGATTGTTCAAAGATGCAACTGAAAAAAAAAAAAAGAATACCTGTACAATAATTAATTAAGCTTCAAAATGTCCCTCTGAGGTAGGTAAGTATTATTAAACAAGAATATACAGAATTAATTAAGGTTTGCAGGGAAAAGAAAGGGCAGAGGAAAAAAAAAACCACAACAACAACAAAAAAAGCAGCTGAACAAATTAATGGTAGCCAAGGGGGTGAGAAGAATAAGACTCCTACAGACAGAATCAAGGAAGAAACATATCGTAGGAAGAAAACATGCCCATTAATAATGGAGCCATTATTGGAACTGATTGCCAATGCTTTCTTCATTATTAAAACTGATTGCCAATGCCTCCCTAAGGGAGGGCAAAGATGCCAGACTCTCTGCAGGGAGGAGGAGCAGGAGGGAAGAGTATTACACCCTCGCTTTGCTCCTTCGTGCTGACATTCTGTTAGGCACTCATCTTGTTTTCAGGCTTCCTTCTGGGAGGTGTTTTAAAGAAGGCTGTAGAGATGCAGGCTGAAGACTGCAAGGTACCCCTGGAACTCTGTCCATTTAGCATCAAGCCCATCCCCATGATGCAGATATTCTGCACATTCATGGAGGTTTCATGGGTACTGCCAATCCAGATACCACTGCCAAGAGTTAGGAGAATATCCAGACCCACATCCTGTTAAATTCCAAGGGTAAGTTAATTTCACCAAGGCATGGAAAGCCAAGCACTCCCATTAAAAATAATAATAAAACCCAAAAAGCCTTTTTGAAGCTTCTGGTGGCAAGTCTTGTCTCTCCTTTGTACAAATCTGCAGGTGTTTGTCTAATACCTTTATCATTTCAGCAATGATTTGTCTCGGGTACCGTAAGTCAAAGTCCTGTGTAGTGCTGCAGCTGATTCTCAATAGATGCTTTTTGAGGAAAAAAGCTTCATAATATTGTAGAAATAGTCATAATAATGTAGAAATATGTGTGCAGAAATGTTACATCTTATTAATTTCTGAAATATAAAATCACTTTTAGAAAAGCTGTTAAGAAAAAAAGTCTTAAATGGCTTTTCATTTCCTACAGCCACTCTTTGAGCTTAGTTAAGCTGAAAAGAACACTTCTAAATCTAGATTTTTATGTATTATTTGTTTCAGAAACATAAAATCACTTTTAGAAAGGCTGTTAAGAGAAAAAAAAATCTTCAATGAGTTTTCATTTCCTACAGCAACACTTTGAGCTTAATTGAGCTGAAAATAACATTTTTTAAATCTAGATGGCTCATACAGAACAAATTCAATTAGACATTTCAAACAGAATCCCAATTCTTAATAGATTTTGAAACTGAAATGATGTCACAGGAAATGCTATCTTGGAGTGAGATGGTCTTTAAGGTCCCTTCCAACTCCAGTCATTCTATTATTCTATTTTCTCACAATCACAATCTCACAATCCAACTGTCTACTCAACATCATCCTGAACACCAAACCCTGGCCTGAAGTGCCACCTCTGGCTGTTTCTGGAGCCCCTGCAGGGCTGGTGCCTCCACCCCGTCCCTGGGCAGCCTGTGCCAAGGCCTCCCCACTCTCTGTAATTAGGAAGCAAAAACTGAGCAGATCGAGAAGCTAAGCAGAAGTGAGATGAGAAGAATCTCTGAGCAAAGCACAGAAATCCCCCCCTCACCTTGCAGACTGAAGCTGGGACAGAGAGGTCATGAGCAAGACATCACTCTTCCCTTCTGTAATCTTGTATTGGTTCTCTACTCCACTTCATTTAACCTGCCAATAAATCAATGTATCCTGGATGACTGAAGTGGTGCAGGGTGTTGCTTGTTATTGCTGCACATCCACCTGCTCCAAGAGGGGCAGACAATGTTCAAGCTCTGAGCAGAACACACTGATGTCTGGAAGACACTAAAGTAGAGAGAGATCTAGTCAGTCAATAGGAAAAACTAAGAGGGGAAGTAACTGGATTCCCACTGCTCTTCAGAGGTCCCCTTCTGAACCAGGAATGAAAGAAAAGCTTTCTCCACTAAAATCCCAACCCTAGGATCCTTTGCAAGAATAAGCACCTGCTGATACTCTCAGACAGCAGAGAAAAAAAGATGATTTATCTTTCTTTCCAGAAGAAAGCGAGGAGCTGCTTATGTAGGAGATTGATTTAATTGCCATCTCAGTTTAGCAGGTTCACGAGTTCATGTCTTTCATTCATTCATGTCTTTGTTCCTAAAAAAAAATTGCCTTAGACAAAAGACTTTTGGATGTCTCTCCCATGCTCAGCCCTACCTCCTATTGGAAATGGGAGGCTCAAAACTGGGACACCCAGGGCAGCCCACACAGGAACAGATCCAGGGGGGTTGGAAAGTCTCCAGAGAAGGAGCCTCCAGCACCTCTCTGGGCAACCTAGCCCAGTGTTTTGTCACCCTCTGATTCCAGAACACCCGCTGAGGACCCATGAGAGGCATCTCTGCATTTCATGGAAGTGAGAAGTAGTCAGGAGGCGTGTGCTGAGCAGAAATATCTCTGTTCACATGAAAGTCATTCAAGCAAATAGCTGGTGCTGTTCTATTATTCTCAAGCACTGAGTTAAACTGGTGTCTGGCCAATGGTGTGAAAATAACTGTGGTCTTCAGTGTGCTGTCTCATATACAAATAAAGTACATATACCAAGTGAATTTATTTGAATGCATTGGTCTCCATTTTTAGTCGCTGCCATCACCATTTCATGACAGTTATTTGTCACAAATGATTTGGTAGATGTGCATGTGTTCTCTCAGCCCTAAGTGTAAAGGACACATTAAGATCTTTCTAATAGCCTATGTGCCACAATTTTTGGGAACAAATCCATCCCTCTGCCATATTATATTAAACAGTGTTCCATTAATAATGTTATATAATTGGTCATACCAACTCACATAATAAGTTACTACAGTTGTTAAGCAGAAATGGAGATAGAAAGGAGGCTTACCTGACTTAAAGACATATTTTCGTTGCAGACAAAATGGATAACTCCTAACTTGGACACCAGAAGCATAGATTTGTTCTTATAAGCTGTCACATCTGGGAGCATTAAGCAAAGATGAACTGTTTCCTTAAAATACTGCCCTAATTTCAAAAATCTGAAATTGGGAAAAATAAATTTTTAGAAAGGGGTGCTACAAGAACTTTGTGTAAAACACCCACCCAGTGAAACTTTTAAAGATTTCAGAAATGCTCATTTTCAGCAGGACAGAAAACAGAAACATTTGAAAATCTGTGCCCCCCAAAATAGAGAAAATAAACAGAGAGTTGTCAATAAAAGTTGCAAGGTGCTGGTTCACAGAGATTTTAATTTGCTTCTTGCTTGTGTGAGATATGGTCCTCTAAAAGCTGTTGTGGGGAAGCACCCACCTCGCTGGGGTTTCTGAAACTGACAAACACTTTCTGACAAGCGTTCAGCTAAAATAGTTGCACATTCATTCAAAGAATCCAATCACTCTGCACTAGTGGGGCCACATCTGGAGTGTTGTGTCCAGTGCTGGGCTCCCCAGTTGCAGAGGGACAGGGAAATGCTGGAGAGAGTCCAAGGGAGGCTGTGAGGATGCTGGAGGGGCTGGAACATCTCTCTGGGGAGGAAAGGCTGAGAGCCCTGGGGATGTTGAGCTTGGAGAAGGGAAGCCTGAGAGGGGATCTGCTCCATGCTGCCAAAGCTCTGCAGGGCGGGTGGCCAGGAAAAGCATCCAACCCCTTCTCTGGACTGCCCAGCAATAGGGCAAGGAGCAATGGGGATCAGCTGGAGCAGAGAAGGTTCCAGCTGCACAGGAGGAGCAACTTCTCCCCTGGGAGGTGCCAGAGCCTGGCCCAGGCTGCCCAGAGAGGTGCTGGAGTCTCCTGCTCTGGAGCCTTCCCAACCTCCCTGGCTCTGTTCCTGTGTGGGCTGCCCTGGGTGCCCCTGAAATGCAGATGTGGCACTTCAGGACATGGTTTAGTGGTCAGGATAATGTTGTGTAGATTGTTGGATTTTATGTTAAAGGTCTTTTCCAACCTTAATGATTCTATGATTCTCTGATACTAGTCTATTTTCACATTTTCTACTCTCCTACCTGCTTTCATCTATCAGGACAGTCGAATATTAGTGAAAACCAATCAACTCTAACAGTCTACAGCATTACTGATATAGCCAGAGAAAACTGTGATTTGGTTTGATTTGGAGTGCAAAAGCATCTATTGTGGTACCTAGAAGACATTGGGAGTGTTCTTAAAGGAATTGTTCAGCCAAGATGAAGAAAATGAGAAATGAAGGACAACAAATTCCAGACTTGTGTCATCTCTGCTTGTGCCACAGTGAACACCAGCTATCCTTTTATTTCAAATCCAAAGTTGATCTCCCCCAGATTTTCTCTGAAAATGGTTAGGAATAATATGCTGGTTTTTATTATATGTTTCTGTTTCCGTTTAACTAAATAATGATAAATTCAGGAAATGTACAGAAACTTTTCAGAAATGTTATGTTTCCTGTAATTGCTACAATGGAAGAAGGGTATCCAGAGGGAGAGGTTAATCCTGAGATACTGGTGTATATCAGTCTGTACATTAATACAATACACTAAATAAAGCCAAAGGTGAATAGTTTTATCTTGTCATTTTGTTGGTTTTGGGTTTTTGGTTTGGGGTTTGTTTTTTTTTCTCATTTGGCAACCTCAGAGGCAGTTAACCAAAGCAAGACTACTCAGAAAGGAATCTGGGTGAAGGTAGTAGGGTGTAACCCTGTATCCAATTTGGGTTTGAGACTTCAAGCGTTGGAAGAAAACTACTTTGCATTATTTGTTTCTTCTTCTTCTGGGTTTTCTGAAGAGAAATCTGGAAACACCTCAAGAATGTTAAATTGCCCTAGAAGGAATCTGAGTGCCAGATAGGCTGCTCTGTCTTCTTTAGTAAGGACAATGATGATGTTTAGATGGATTAATGGTTGTCTAAGAAGTATTATACTTTTACAAAGAAGGACTAGAAGGGGCATGTCCAGCTGAGAACTGTTGCCTCATGATGTCCCTGTATTCTCACAGATGTTCTTCCTGTAGTGCCTGCTCAAAGAAAAGGCATTATTTTATTCTTATCTTCACTCCTAGGTGTTCAATATTTAGTGACAATATAATGAAGATCATATGTTACTGACTGAAGCCAGGTATGGTACTGGAAAGCTCAGCTGAGGTTGGTTCCCTGAGGACTTGGACTGACCACTCTCCTAGAGCTAACAAATGGTGGCATACTTTTGTGATTGGAATTTATGTCCTTGTGGGGCTGATCTGAGAACAGAAAACTCATTTATTTTTTAACAACTGACCTAAGTTACATTTGAATTCATTCCTCGGGAAAATGAAATACCAGGGTCTTAAATTGTGCTCGATTTTCGTCTATTAAGGCAGGTTCTCATTGACTGACTAGTGATCAAAATCTAATTAGTCTGTTTAGCAAGCCTAGAATGTTCTCATTGTATTTGCTAAGTCAAGAAATTATATCTCAGAAATGATGTACTCCTGTAGTATGCCTCATGAACACAGTACTACCGTAGTTTGGGTAACCAGCCTTGCTAGACTTTGCTTAATAGACCTTATATTTTATGTTTTCAATGAACAACTCATACAGGGTTGAGCCAAGGGCTTAATCACTCTTAATACAATAAAGCAGCACTTTAAAATATTATTAACCTCATCTGTCTAGATTTGGAACTAATAGACCATTGTGTGTGTATTGTCTTTATCCCTGCCAGTTATGTACATATTTATTAATCCACTCTTCCAGAGGAAAAATTTCTAAAGGAAAACCAACAGTAACCTTCAAGTGAGCGGGCACAGGTTAGAAGGGCACTAATTAAATGTCAGGCTTGACAGATTAAAATTATGAAATTTAAAATCACCGTGGAGCTCTTTGTCATTGTCAAATTAGGAGTCAGTGTGATGAGGAGCACGGAAGTGAATGGTTTAATGGATTGAATGGGAATGTGGCTTAGCAGCAGCCTTTTCTTGAATTCAGATCAGCCTGTAGTTCAGATCAAAGGCTGCTGGTTCAATTTCACATTCAAAAAGAGTTGTAGCTTACCTGCATCAGTAATAGATGTGTGTATATGTATGTAGGTTTAAAAAAAAACAAAACAACATAAAAGGGAAAAAAAAGGAAAAAAAAAAAAGACAAATATGTTTCATGAAACAAAATTTTTGCACAGATGATTTATGCATTTAGATTAGAGTAGGAACATCATTTTTTTCTATTATTTGGCTATGGGGTATTTAATGAGATTTTAAGCCAGTGTTCCTGCACTGCTCATTCTTTGGTGTTCAAAGCAACTTTTCTGTTTAGCAAAGTACAAACCAGGAATGTTTAGCTGTTAAAGGAAACAAGATTAAACTCAAGCAATAGGGCCACATCCTGACAATACCTGTTGTGATGTGCATTAAGATGAATGCTGATGACTTCAACAGAATTTGCACCAATGCACAGGAAGGGTGTTAAATAAAATGAAAAATGGGAAATGGGATGAATAACATGTCATGGAGCAAAACACTGTTTATATATAAATTTTCTTTGTGAGGAAATACACTTAAAAAGATGGATATTGTTAAAAGTTTTGTTTGCACACATATATATACACCTAAGTATTTATATATAAGTAGTGTACTTTCAGACATCAGTTGTAGAAAATCTAAAGATCTGAATCCTGGAAATTAGGCCTGTGAAGTATTAAGTCATTACTTGCACGCTCACATAATTTTCTGAACCCCTTGCCTCCTTTCTTGAACAAATCAGAAAATTTTTACATTGTTCTTCTAAAAAACTTATACAAGGTCTCTTGATTCAAACATAGTTTTGAACTGTATAGAAAATACTATAACCAGAGACTGAAATCAATAGGATCAGATTTTAGACAGTATTTGGTAGTTATTTAAGGCAGTGGGAAGTCTTTTAAACCATCGGGAATCTTTCTGTTGAATTCAAAAGGCGTTGGATCAAAGCCAAATTATTTAATCAATAGATCTATATTTACATTACAAAAAGCATCAATAAAAATGTCAAGTCATTAATCACATCCATAATGTTGGGGTGGGGGGGGAAGGTCGGGGCTGCTCTCGAGACAAGTGATACGTTATGACAAAATATTCCAGGTACAAAATATTCCAAAATATATAAACTCTTGCTCCAGTTTCACCCAGGAACTGCCTAAGATGTTTGACAGAAGTGGCATCTTCAATTCAAAGGTTGATTTGCAGTGAGATGTCTTTAGCATACTGCAAACCCCACGATCAAGGCATCTCCCTTCCACCTTGAACAGGAAGATGAGGCTGAACGTGAGTCTACAATGACATTTCTGGGGAATACTGCTCGGGAACTTCATGTGAGGAGACTCAAATACAATCCCAGCAGACCTCAGACAAACCACTGATCTGTCACAATTGCTGATGCCACAGGCAGATGCTGCAGTTTCTCAGCCATCACTTGGAGAAAATATCCTTAATTCCCAAACTTTAGCCAGGTTTTTAGCCTTTCCCAGCTGAGGTCAAAGAGATGTGAGGGGCCACATCACAACCTTTCAATAATCTTAATAAAAAGAGGGCTGCAGAGCAATCACACAGCATCAAAAAATGATTTCTTCAAAGAAAAGAGGCATCAGTGTCATCAAAACCAACATGAGGTCCTCTATATATCTCACCTACTGCAGTGACACTGCTTTAAAGAAATTACTTAAAGAGAAAAAAAAATAAATGTTCATACAACTCTGGTATCTTACCAACCATCAAAGTGCTACTGTTATGGAGGAAAATGTGCATGCATCCTCTCTTCCTTATCCTGCATTTACAGAAGCCACTTGATCCAAACACACTGATTTGTAATTTCACTGTAACCAAAAATTCAAAAAGAGAGGAAAAATAATCTGAATTAGATTTAAAATTGAAAATAATATGAATCAGATTTAAAATTAAAATTTGATTTTGTGGATTTATGGCAGAGCCAAAAACAGTGTTATGATTGAATACTAAAGGAATTATACTCTTAAATCCTCAAAACAAAACAAGATTACACCTGAAAAGAAGTGGAGAGGTGTGGGGGGGGGGTTGGTCTGTTCAACCAAGTAACAAGTGATAGGACAAGAGGATATGGCCTTAAGTTCCACCAAGGAAGTTCAGGTTGGATACAAGAAGAACAACAAAGCATAAAACTGAGAAGTGACTTAGTTCTTTCATGGATTCTATTAATGGCTTTCATTAAACTAGCAAATATTTTTGTTTCTGCTTAAGTAAATAATTGTCATTGCTGGCCATTAATTACCCAGTAGCCACTGAATATCTACACTTCAAACTTCAGTAAGAATTTCTTCTCTTGTAAGAAACAGTTTCAGGTTTTGCAAAGCAAGCAGATCCTTTCCCATTTAAACACATTTATATCCACATGAAGTTAATAAAAAATACTAGTCATTCTAAAGAGGTTATGACGCCAAATAAGTGACATTTATTAAAGACCTTTTCTTCATTTTTCTCTTTTATGAACACTTCCTAAATTATTTAAAAAATGCCAGAGATTCCTCTTGAGTTCAGAACTTTCATTTGCCAGAGCCATGCATTATTCATCCATTCTGAAATATCACAGTGACATACATTTCCATCATGTTATCTTATCAAGGGTTGCAAGTCACTTAGAAGACAAAACCTTTAGCACTGCTGCGTGTTGGCCTTATTTTCAAGGGGGCTGTCAAATCCCTCTTTGAGCAAAGCCATCTATTTGGTGAAGCTGTGTGAGAACAACTCTACTCTCATGGACCTCAATGGGGAGCAGTGGCTATACTGGGCTGTGCAAGTCCACCCAGTTAGATCATAGAATAGTAGAAATTATAGAAATATCTGGGTTGAAAGGGAGCTCCAGAGCTCATCCAGTCCAACCCCCTGCAATGAGCAGGGACATCTGCAACTAGAGCAGGTTGCTCAGAGCCTCCTCAAAGCCCCACCTGGAATTACTCCAGGGATGGGGCCTCCACCACCGCCCTTGGCAACCTGTTCCAGTGTCCACCACTCTTCTGGGAAAAAACTTCTGCCTTAGTTCTCATCTGAATCCACTCCTTGCTCATTTAAAACACAAGTTTCTTNACCTTGAAGGTCATTCCCAACCTTAATGATTCGATTTTATTCTATGATTATTTGATGAAAAACACAGTTAATAGATTAAAAAAAAAACCAAACAAACAAACAAAAAAACCCAAAAAAACCCCAACAAACAAACAGTTAATCCTGTAGGTTTGTGACACAACTGATCTATTAGTTGACTGTAAAGGACAAAGGTTGACTGCAGCTTTTTCAACAACTGGGATATTCACTGTATTTCTCTTGCTCAGAGTTTATAGTGTGTACCAAGGTCTGAGCTTTTCCCTCCTTGGAGTGTCTAGGAAGGTTTTTCTTCAGTATCTAGCTATTTTATTCAAACTTATAGGAAAATAACATCTCCAAGATCTTTTTCCTCCTGCTAGCTATGGCTGAAATTGGCTGGGGTTTCTGAAGGCATTAAGGAGACACACAAGAAAGAGAGAGGGACATAAACATGGTAATTGCCTAAGCTGCCGCATGAAAGAAACCAAACATCATAATCATGACCCAGAATGGATAGGTGGTTTCCTGTCCCAGTGGATAGAGGATAACATTCATGGAATATGTTTGTCATGCAAAATTATCCTTTTCAGACATACTCATACTCAGCGTAGAACCAGCTGGGTTCCATTATCTCCACCACGAAGCTGATCTAACATAGCAGGGCACGAAGTCCTTTTGGCATGCAGCAAGTGTGTCCTGCTGGTGACATTTGGCAGCTGTTGCTGGATTCAGCCAACGTAAAGAACAACAGACAACCTGGCTCAGGGAATTGCTGGTGGGCCAGAATGATTTTAGGTGAGCTGAGCAAAGCGGGTCTACCATTCACTTGCTTGTTGGTTCACAAAGTGGGTGGGTGGGGGCGCAACCTGCAGCGCTTGAGCAACATCCAACTCATGAGCTAGTGCAATTCTCAGTCTGGGTGATACTCCACAGACGTCAGCAACAGGGTGGAGGTTGTCAGGTGTGCTGACATTCAAGCTGTGAAGTCAGCCAGTGGGAGCTGCTCAGCAAATTCACCTCATCTTGCAATGGAGCATCAAGGGACCCTCAGGAATCCACTTGCTTTCTCCTCCTGAGATCTATCAAGTGGTTCAGGAGATGCCTGATACCTGATCTGGTGTCTCTCAAACAGGTGAAGCTCTTAGAAGGAATACTGCTGGATAAGGTAAGTGGTAATAGTGCCATGGAAGTGAGCAGCACTAATTGCATGGCCCAGAAGGGGACACCTGGGTCACTGAGAGTGTCCCCTGAAATCTTGGTATAATCCTTTGCATATATAGATATATAGATACATAGATATATAGATATAAATATAGATATATAGATATAGGTATATAATGCTTCCCCCTACTCAAAATAGAAGGTTGTTCCTGAAATTTTATGTTTCATGGTAACATAAGTAATGAATAATCAGATATTTAAAATGTTCTTTTAAGAGTCTCTATTAAATGATGATGATGAAGAGGTCAAATAAGATTTGCTATTGTGATTTTTAACCTGCCATTCGGATGATTTCTAATATAGAAGTGATCAGATTGAAAATAATCCATAAAACTAAAATATTTACTCTCACTGTGAGACAAAACTTTAGCAGCTGATTGCTGTAAACCTGTAAAGATCAAAGAAGTGGAGATAAGGCTGCAAAAAACAGTCTGTACATTTGTAATCCTGCCTCCTTAAGAAGCCATATATCACTATAGAAAAAGAGACAGTGCTTGCTAAAATGGGCAAATTAATCAGCATTAATTCTAGTACTCCAGCTGCTAATGCAGTTTATGCTGCCCAGCCACACTTCTGGTTATGGGGCACAGGGGTTTTTTTTCCCATTTTTAGAGGCCAATTTGTTAGTAGTACTGGTTTAAATTAAGTTTATGGATTAAACCATAAAAAAAGGTGGATTGGGTCACTACCAATTGTGACTGATAAAATTTCTTACACCAGGAAAGGGCATTATCATAGCTGTCTTCCAAAATTTAAAAATACAAGGTAGCATTTTCCAAGCAGTGCCAAACAACCTTGGAGCTTAAAACCTGATTAAAGTCAGGTTTTAATTGGAATTCATGTGTTTGGTTTGGGGATATTTTTATATATAAAAGGAAAGGTAATTGATACTTTCCCAACACTTACAACAGAAATTCAAACAGTTTTTTAAAAGCCATTCTATTGTGAATGAGATTCAATAACTTGAATATCAAGAAAAATATAAGTTAAAAAAGAAAGGTCAAAATGAGTCAATAATGCAAGATGTGTTATTTAGTCCTTCCTCTGAGAATCTTCTCATACACCAAACATGACAACCACTGTCCCAATTATCATTCTCATAAATTAAGAGTCAATAGTTCATCTGCACAATGATTTGCAATTTCAGTCCAGATCTCAAGGTCCAAATGTGCCCAAAAAATGAAGTGCCTGGATTTGCCAGCAGACTTACTACAACCTGATGTTGTCTAAGTGATGGTTGTAAGAAATCATAGGTTACTTTAATCCATCTATTCATCTGCTCTGTATATAAATAAAGCATGTAGTCTCCTTAATATAGGTCTTTGTAGTCTATTACTTTCCAGAGGCTCTAAAAATAATCAATATAAACCAGTAAGTATGAAAAGAACACTGTCTTTACTTATGTGCTCTCTTAACAGAAGTATGAAACACTGCAGCCATCTACAAAGTGGTGTCAAAGGGTTTGTTCTGACTTCTTTGAAAGTAATGGGATGGATGTTTGGCCACTATTCTCAGTGTAAGTAAATCAGGACATTCTCTTATATCAGAATCTGATTAATTACTGAGGTGTTTCATTGGCCTAACTGGACTATTTCAAGCAGACAGAAATTTTAAGGCTTCATTAAAAAAATATATGAAGCCATAGGTGATTCATCTCATCTTACAGCCATCAATTTAGACAACTAAAATTTGGATGAATACTGCAAACAAGTCATCCAGTTTCCATCTACAACGAATGGGAAAAAAGCAGATGGAGTTTGCCACCTATGTCAGGAAGGAGGGATTGCTCCTGCCTCCAGAAGCCTCCTTCAGATCTCAGATGAGATATTAGGAAGAAGTTCTTTACTCTGAGGGTGGTGAGACCCTGGTATAGGTTGCCCAGGGAAGCTGTGCATGCTCCATCCCAGGCAACCAGTGGCATCTGAACTCTCCTGGGCTCCAAGACAAAAGTAAAAGATATAAGACAGGAACATGTGATAATTATGCCCTTCTGGAGCAGCTTGTAAAGGTCAAGTGGAGTAAGCCAGGGCATCCCTGCTGCCATGGGATGATTATGTGTGGGCAGCTGAACCAAAGGTTAGAGCTTCATTAGTTAGTCACAGCATCACTGACCTGCTGGAGCAGGTCCAGAGAAGGGCAAGGGAGCTGGGGAGGGGTCTGGAGAACATGGTGCTGAGGAGGGGCTGAGGGAGCTGGGGCTGATTAGGGGTACAGGACAAGAGTCCATGGGTTGAAGTTGCCCCAGGGGATGTTGAAGTTGGAGCTGAGGAACCATTTCTGTGCTGAGAGAGTGGTGAGACCTTGCTGCCCAGGAAGGGCGTGGACTCACCAGCCCTGCAGGAGCTCCAAAAACTTGTAGACGTGGCACTTCAGGGTCCACTAGCCCTGTGCAGGTATCTCACATAAACTCAGGCTCCTCAAACAGCCCTGGATACCTGTGCACGGGCGACTGAACAGAACCTTCTGCGTCCCTATCCAGGATGTGTTGATACATGAGGCACAACCCCTGGAACTGCAGAGGTTATGAACAGCAAGTGACTCCCACTGGCGTAACCCCTCCCGTCGGAGGCGCTCGTATTGCCAGCACTTTGCAAAATGTAATTACATCATCATCTCCATCTGCTTTAGCACAGAACCAAGGGACCACTGCTGAGCCGTGAAGGACAGTCCTAAATCTTTAACGTCTCCGCGATGCCGGCGCCGAGCGATCAAGGATGCGGCGACAACGCATCCAGCGCATAAAAATTCACTCCTCTGGCTTTGATATGAAAGATGGGCATTAGGAGCCGTGCAGTTTGTGACAGGGATGATCTCTTTTTTTATGTCGTGCCTGTTGGTATGGCAAATATTTCCTTGCTTCATCACCTGCACTTAAATCTGCCTGGGCTTTGGATGCTGTGCGTGCGTGGCGCGTACTGGAGAAACCGAATTACCTCTCACCCCTGGAGGAGGTGGCTGTGGGCAGGCAGTGCACAGCATTTGCATCGTGGCTGCCTGCACCCTGCCTGACCTATGCATGAATACTGCAACCCGCCTAATCCCTATTGCTGGCTCCTCCAAAAAAATCCCACATATAAAAAAATAAAAGTGTAATAATTGCAGCTGGTACCTGTCACGGGCAGAGAGCATCGTGCCCTCAGATTCGTGAGGGCTTGTGCAAAATGGTGCTCCACCATCAAGAAAATTAGTGAATACATTCAGGCCCATTATTTTTCACTAAGTGAACATGTAGGAAATAAAGGAGTGGTTTTGTTTTGGTGATCAATTAGCTCCCACCCTCCTTTTGTTTGTTATTACAGTCATGGTTCAAAGCCCTCTACAAAAACAAGGTCCCACTTTATTATAGGACAGTCAGGTTCAGCGCACAGCTTGCAATAAAGAAATTAGCAAACCAGAAGCTGCAATTCTGTAGAAACACTCAAAAACGAAGAGGATTTAAAGTGACAAGATCCAATTAAATTTAATTACCCAAGCTGTATTTTCATTTTAACTGACACTTTTTATTAAGGAGCCACATGCACTAAAGCTAGAAACCTGGGCCAAATTGCATCCCAGTAATACAGTTATCTTATGCAAAATTCTGAGTATCTAATTTTCTAAAATGAAATTAGAGACATGGGGTTTGTAAAAGGTTCTCTTTGTCTGATACTATAAGTTGCTGTTTGCAATGTACCTACACTACTGTATATCTATGCTACAGTGCTGCCTGTTGTACCTGATGCAGCTTATTACCAGGAAGGAGTCCTAACACACCTTTATTGTTTTTTAATATGGGAGTATTCGGTATAAGTCAGGGAGACTTAACAGCTGCAGATCTAAACCTCTTGAAAGCTAAAATGTAAAGTCTTTATGATTTTGACAGGAGAAAGTTATTCATAAATCCTATTATTTTAGGTGTAAACAGGAGCATAAGGCTGGACGAAATGATTATTTGAAAGTCACCTTATTTGTCCCTGTGGTAGCAAGGAGGGGTTTGCAGAGAACAGTCCACTGTGCGGCTTACACATAAGGGTTCTTTCTATGTCTTTGGTTTTAAACATCATACACCTAAAAAAATTTGAGCAACCTGGTCCAGTGGGAGGCGTCCCTGCCCATGGCAGGTGGGTTGGAACTGGGGTCTCGTTTTATTTGTAAAGTGTGAAAACAACGAATGCAAATACCTCTTGGGAGCAAATCCAGAGCCAAAAACATGATCTGCAAAGTATTACGAGAATGGAATGAGGTGTAGCCACAGTCAGATGGTTCTTCCCCATGCAAAGCTTTAGGATCATTCCCCTTTATAATCTTTCATTTTAACTCCTTGTGAAAACAGTAGAGTGTGGGAATTAACACCTAACAGAACAAATGATGGGCAACACCTCAGCATTCTCTTCTACACACTTCAGACCAGAACTGCACAGCTACCACAGGAATTATTTAGCCATTTTCTATTTAATAAGAAATTAGAAAATACAAAATTAAATTTAAATGGTCATACTTACCCTCCCCTAAAACTGAATGGCTTCTTTGAGGTAGTTCCATTATATTATGAGGATGAAAATCCAAATGCTTCGTAGCATCACTTTCATCTGGAGAAGGCTCCCTGGCCAATTGCATGCCCCTGTGCACAAAAGCCAGAAAGCCCCATGGTGTAGTGATTCATTTTTGAGTGGAACTTTTGGTCTGTTACAGGAAATTTTATCCAGTGAGGGAGATCCGACCAAAAAGAAAAATGGGTTTATAAAGAAAACAAGTGTTTTCACTAGATACTCTGGCTGTTATTTCCATACTGGAATTTTAAATTCCAGACCCAGGGTTGGTATTCCTTGGAGAATAAAAAAAAAAATAATAATCCAGGTTCTCATCTATTCCGAACCTAGGAGTAGGTTTAAATAGATACCTCCAATAGGTTTTCAGCCAACTTAGTGAATAATTTGTCTCTCAGAAATAGAAATATAGCAGTCAGAAAGTATTGGTCAAAGAGCCACTGGGTTCACACAGCTAAGTTAGGCCAGTTCCTACAGCTACCCTAGGAGACCACACCATGAACACCCTTTCTGGCCATCTCTGGCCTGTTCTGAACAGCTGTCACACCCTCCCAAGCAGCCTATAGCAAGACACCAGAGAAGGTCTCAAAGTTGTCTTCAGATCCATAGCATGACTCCGTGATGGATCTACCATCAAACCCCAGAACCATCACAGAAAGACACCAAATCTCCTTTGTCAAACACACTCTCACAGTAAAATTAACAAAGCAAGAAAAAGTTTTAAGCAGAACACACACAAATCACTATAAACCCAACGTTATTTTCTCCAAAGGGTAGGTTGAAGGGAGGGGAAAACATACATATGCAAAATGGAAAGAGCTGCTTTACCCCAAGAACCAGGTCTCCCTATCAGGGCTAACCCCAGTTCATACATGCTTATGAGCTGTATGTGAGTGAACTCACTTGTGCCCTGTGCCCACCTTTGTATGACCCCCAGCTTCTCCGGGACACGTTTCCACAGCTCATCATGGGACAGATGGGCAATGGGGCAGAGGTCTTCACCTTCATGGTGCAACTGCACTTCTCTTCAGCTCTCCAGCCCCGGGAACCCTGCCCAAAACATGGTTTACCAGGTGATGACTTGCCTCCAATCTCTTGCCTCTGTCTGCCCAAGCAACCCAGCAGTTCATACAACAACTATTCAGTTGTTAATTGCAAAAAGACTACAGACATGAGTAGTTTTGGCACAGGACTCCTCCTAAAAACACCTGTGTTATAAGCTGCCCTCTTCAGCACATGCTGAGAGAAAGAATGTGTAACTCAGATCCTTTGAAGCCCATTTCATGCTCCTGGAAGGACTGGGGAAACATAATGGCATCAATGGGTGGCTGAAGTGTTGGTTTCTTGCTCAAAAAACAATAAAGACAAGGACAATCTGATTAACACCCTGGGTGATGAACTATAAAATCCCTTCTGTTTTTCTACCAGCCTTTCCTAAAAAGCAGTAATAATGAAAAATTAAAAAAAAAAAAATTAAAACATTTTCTTCCCTTGCATAGGGCAGTAATTTTCTCCAACCTTTTCAAGTGTTCCTATTATTTCTGTCACTCATTATATGTTTCCACCATCAAATACTCATTAAATATAAACATTACAGACACAAAGAATAACCAAAGAGCCCCTTACACTTCCAGCTGAGGGATATTTAGTGACGCGATAAATCAGTTTAACCAAGATATCAAACATCAAGCAGACTGTCAGTAAAAAAGGACAAGCTATTATGCAAGTCATATGCATATTAATTTTGTAACTTCCAATTACCTGCTCAGAGACAGCTTCTTCCTTTATTACCATTCAAAATCCATTAATTAAAAATCACACACTTAAGAACAACGGCTGAAAAAAAAAAAAAAAAAAAAAAAGAAAGAAAAATTCAGCCTGAGACTGGAACGTTTGTTTAGAAGGGTGAATGAACGGAGGGCAAAAGCCCACCCAGCATCCAAGTCACACTCCTACCATGAATGGCTCTAAAGCACCTTTTGGTTGAGCAAACAAATCATGTAATTCTATCATGTGCTTGATTCAAAACTAAATGCCGAGCAGACGCAGTTGGCTCTCCCTGGCTGTGGAGGGTGTCTCGTTTCTAGCGCCAGGGAGACTTAACAGGTTTGGAGTCATTTCCATGCTGGCCTGTAGAAACAACTGTAGGAGTCTATGGAAGGCATTCATTAAGATTGGAAATGAGAGGGGGAGAAACAGCTTCTTTTGGCCGCACGAAAATATGTCATGTAGCTGGTTGGTGAGTCTTGCTCACAATTTCTAAGTAAAATCCATCTTCAGATCTGAATTTCCCCAATCTCCAAACTGACTGGGCTTGCTGGGAGGCTCCTCATTCATCTGGGAGCATGATCCCAGAAAGAATCTTTCTTTGCTGTGAGGGTGACAGAGACTGGAACAGTCTGCACAAGGAGGTGGTGGATTCTCTTTCTCTGGAGAGCAACCCTGTGATATATTCTTGGTAAACCTGATATATTGGTGAAGCTGGACAAGATGATCTCTAGAGGTCCCTTCCACCTCCAATGATTCTATGATACTGTGGGAGGTCTTTCTAACATACCCCAAGTCATTATAGTATTTGGGGGGTTGAGGAGCCACTTGATGTCTCCTACTCTCTTCCTGAGATGTGTTTTGGGTTTTTTTTTTAGTGAATATTGGTCTTTTCCTATAGGGCCAGGTCTGCACCGATGTGTTGAAAGTGGCAACACAGCCAACACAGTCACTCATGTCACAGGCTGGTGTTTATATGTCTAACACTGAAGATGGCAGTTTAGTTTTGCTATTTTTAATTTTTTTTTTATGTTCTACATTTTCTAGAAGACTTTAGTCTCTGTTGTGGTCACCTCTAATTCTACCATGTTATTGCAAGCATATATTCATGCATACATATATATGTAAGGAAGTTTAGGTTGGATATGAGGAAAAATTTCTTTACTTATTTGCACTGGAATGTCTTGCCTAGGGCAGTAGTAGAGTCCCCAACACTGGAGGTGTTTAAGTGTCGTGTAGATGTAGTGCTGAGGGACATAGTTTAGTTGAGGTCTTGTTAGTTTTGGGTTACTGATTGGACTTGGATGATCTTAAAGGAGTTTTCCAATCTAGGAAATTCTATGATATAAAGTCAGTCAGAATGAAAAATTCACACTTAACTAACATGTGACTAAAAAAATGCTGAAAATAAGCCTAAATAAACTCCGTTTCATCGAGGAAAGCAGGGCTGGGAGAAAATTCTGAGATCCCGTTTCTTTGCCTGGTTAAGCTGCATTGTTAAGCTCCGTCCTCCTTTTGCACCTCCGAACCTTTTGTACTAATCTCCCCTGCATCTGCTGCCAGCCAGGCCAAGCTCAAACAGCGGTGTCAATTCGAGGGTCACAAAGGTCAGCGGTGACACCCGATTTAAGTGTTATTCACTCTGATGCTGTGACAAGACAGATACGGCGTGGCCTGACTAAAGTGATGTATGTTAAATTTGTTGCAAATTACTGGCGTGATGGATCTATTGATGACCCATTGCAGCTGTCAGGATGTCTCTTTCAGCCTCTCAGTTACGCTTCTCAGCCCCATTCCCCCCCATCTGCCTGCTCCCATCAAGCACAGGGCTGCTTTATAGCCCCCCGAGAAGCTCAGGGTGCAGAGAAACAAAGCAGCAGCATCTGCTGTGAATCTGAGGAGCACTGGAAGCCACCTCGAGAGGGGTAAAGGTTTGGTGGTTTATGGTGTTGGAGCTGTTCAAATTCATGTAATCTGGACATCTATAGTAAACCAATCATTAATAGAAGGATTTCCAGCTACCTCTGATCTTCAAACTATTGGAAGCCTGATTATTTGAGCTCTTGAAGTATCCTACTCATCTGAGAAATTCTTTGTAGGGGCACAAGGCCTCTTTTTAGTGTTGTTTTTACTTTTTTCCTCATAAGTAAAACAGAGGAATAAACATAATTTCCACAGCAGAAACTGGGAGAGGAGAAAAAGGCAGATGGAGACTACCCAGGGTGTTCCCTTCCTCCTACCCCCTTCCCTTCAGAGCAAAGCCATATCCAGCTTCTCTGGCATGTGGGCTTATAGCCTTGGGAGGGAAGGGCAGCAGCCCCTTTAGAACAGGTCACTTGAATTTTGTCTTGCCTGTTGCCCATGGTGGCTGAGACTCTCCCCTCCATGCCCCATGGGAAGCAAGGTGGGTGTGTGAAACCAAGTCTGATGTCTGCCTTTCCAGTGCAGGAAGGCTGGATCTTGGGAGAAGCACAGAAGCCTGATGGAGTGAAACAGATGGAGACCAAATTCTCTCAAGCATCATAGATCATTTCTACTTTCAAACCCATGTCCCTCCTAGGAGTGCTTGTTCTTGGGCAGGTAATTACAAAAGTACAGCCCTTCTACAAATTTTAGCACAGAAGAAGCCCCTAGTCATAATGATAAATTATATCCCATTCCATAATTACATTTAAGGAGCATTTTATGCAAATTTCTTCTGTTTAAAGCATTTGGTTTGTTTGTCTGGTCTCTTGCATTAACTTCACTGTAGCTCTGAGGTACCCTGAGCTAGTTTTCTTCCTCCTTCTAATTACCATTAATTACTACTCTGCTGCTGCACCTTTTTGTTCTTTCATCCTGACCCAGAGATTGTCATGTATTTGTTCCAGCATTGCAGAGTTACTTTTTAACAGCAGCTACTTTCTTCACAAGCAAAAGGGAGAGTGCAACTCAATTGTATTCTAAAGAGTTTGCATTGGCAAGAGATGTCTCGGGGGCTTCTGCTCTCCTAATTTCTCTGGGGTCATGCTAAATACCACTCGGAAAACAGGCATATTCAGGGCTGGTGAACTGCAGTCCCCTAACTGGAAAGACTCAGGATAGTCAGTGTGAAGAAGAATGTCTGGGAATTTGAAGGTATGTTCAAGAAGAGATGTTCATGAAACTATTGGGGAAAAGGGGGAGTGGAGACAATAGTTTTATTGCTTTCAGCTGAGCTTGTCATTGGAGGGCCAATGTGGCTGTTAGAATTCCAGTTCCACCACCATCTTCAGCATCTTTCATCATGACATGTATCTGACCTCTCCCATTTTAATTTCAGTAATCAAAACCCTAAAGGAAGGAGAAGCAGCAAAGAAATCTAGGCCACTTCATTCTAAAACTGGAATAACGTCATCCAGGGTTGAGCTCCTTTTATTAATTTTAATCCCCTGTGAATTCTCGTTCATGGCAGTGATGAAACATTGACAATCAGGAAAGACTCTTAAAAATCGTGGGACCTTCAGCAACATAAATATGTTGACAGAAGTTAAAAGAATTTTGCCTACCTTCATGTGGATTGAATTGAGCCCCAAATTAGTATGAAATCTTAACCTAAATGTTATACTCAAGGCTCGAGGTGAGCTTTCAAACATCTTATAAATCATTATATACTTTATCCAGGACTATCCCTCCTTTAGCATAAATACTCACACAACAGTCACCTGGGTGGTTTGGTGCCTGAAAATAAAGCTCATCCCAGGGCATACTCTAGGAGGCACCAGGTGATGCTGGGAAATAAATGGCAGGAAAAGCACAAGGAAATGATTTTGAAAAGTCTGCAGCTGTACTTCGATCTCATCTGGTGGAAAATTAAATTACTACCATTATTTGCATAAGCCCACCAGCATTGGATCATTTTGAGACTCCTTGAAAGCAGAATTTCAAATCCCAGCACTCAGAATCATGGAATCACAGAATGGTAGGGGCTGGAAGGAAGCTCTGGAGATGATAGAGTCCAAACTGACTGCCAAGGCAGGGTCACCCAGGGCAGCCCACACAGGAACAGATCCAGGTGGGGTTGGACCATTTCTGAGTCCTTTATCCCAGAGCTGCCCTCCAACAGCTCAGCCCCCAGCCTGTGCTGATCCATGGGGTTGTTCCTCCTCAGATGCAGCACTTTACACTTACCTTTATTGAATTTTATTAGAAATCTCCCTCCCCAGCTCTCCAGCCTGTCCAGGTCAACTACATCTTCCAAAGGGTTTAATTAGATTACTGACTTCAAATAATTTTTCCTTATCTGTCTTTTGGTGGCACGGACCAAGAAGATTAAGATATAGCTTGAAGTTGTCAGATAAGGGATCTGTCTACACCACTCACTACCACATGTCATTACATTCTCAGCAGCCAACCCATCTCTGAGTAATAAAGTCTTATGGGAACTAACGGCATAGCAAAGCTCATCACCTTTCCACTCCAAGGGCACGGCATGTTTTTATGGCATCATCTTTACTAACATAAACAAACAGACACTTGTGCACACACACATTTTTAAATCTTCTAATAAATCTCCCAAAGAGAGGACTCCTTCAGGGAAGATGTCAAAATAAAATAGATGGTAGCCACATTGATTAATGTTACACTACAAATATAAAAAAGCTTTATAGCAGAGCTGGACAAATACACATAAACTTATTTCATTGCTGTGAAAAACGGACACCCATCTAACTGTAGAGATCTCACCCATCTCTAGTAGAGAAAATGGAAACACTTCACATGTAAGTGAACCCTTTTCTCCTTACCCATGGATCCGTTCCCAGTCTAGGTGTTAGAAACACTCAGGTTTGCTCTCTCTTGGCTGGAAAAAAAATGCATTCAATATGTCCAGGGATGCATGCAGAGAACAGACAGTATTATTATGATAAGGTGAGTGATTTGGGATTGAATTTCTTCAGGCAAAGGCAGAAATTGGACCAGAAATCCCACTTCTTGGGAAGGTCCTGGGCACTAAGCAATTTCTTTGAAAAAGCTCTATTTCAAAGGTGTGAACTACCATTGCATTTTAAGAGCTGAATTCTTGTTTCAGATCCCTCCGAGGAGTTAAATGAGAGAGAATGGCCCTTTCCTCTCCTTTCATGAGGCTTGGGACCAAAATGATCACTGGTGCTGAGATCAAGACACAGAATTATAACCTTCAATACCCATGTAAATTCATGGTTAAAAACCACGGTATGTCCAACACAGAAGCACTTGTGGTCTTAGAGAAACAATGGAGTGAAGGTGTTACAGAGAGGCATTTGGAAAGGAAATACCTACAGTTGGTTTGAATCCCTTTACTACATAACCCCCAGTTTCTGAAAGCTAACTAGATTGGAGCCTAAGGTGGTAAAACTTCAGACACCGAGTTAATTTTTTACTTCAGGTAAAATTACAGTTATCCTCATAGTTTTAGATCTTTTTTCCCCATTCTTCTTTTCTCCTTCTTTCCCTTTCCCTTCTTTTCCCTTCTTTCCCTTCTCTTTATTGGGGTAGGGAAGATTGAGTAGCCACAGCCTTTCAGCCCAGCACAGGAAAGGTGCAAATATCTGTGTGACTGTTACCTAATAACACAAACCCTCCTATTTTCCTGGGAAGGCAGACCTTTGAGTTCTTTCATTGCAGACAATGAAAAGAAACTCTGGAGTTAATTCAATCCTTTTTTTTATAAAGGAAAAAAAAAAAAAAAAAAAAGGCAAGGAAAACCTGTAACTTCATGACTTACAGCTTGCCATTCAGAAAGGAAGAAAAATCTTTTTTTTCTTTCTTTTTTCTAGATGCCATAACTTAGCCTGTAAATCAAATATGGATATTTTATTGTATTAGTACGTTTTTTATTATGTTAATATGTTTCTCATTGTATCAGCTCTATTACCCTAATATGGTCCAGAAGGCATCGAAATATGAAAGCAAATCCTGGCTAACATGATCCAAATTCCTTTAAGCTTATTATATTACTGACATTTCTGTCATGTTAGCACCCTTTTATATTACGTTAGTGAAAACAACCCATGAAAATGCGATAAGAGAATTACCTATGCAGTGTGCACATTGTTATTAAGATTCATCAAGTCACTAGTTTGAGGAATGACTTTTCTAGTGGTAAAATGAGCAAAAATATAAATAAAATCAGTGTCATTTCTAGCCCTTGTAGTATTGCCACTCACCATCTCCTGCAGAAATCTACCTGCAGGTAAACTACTGAGACCAAACAGTTTGCCTACAGGAGACCGAAGTATTCTGGGATGTAACAGTGATGACAACAATTGTCATTTGCCATCAGTGGCTCCTAGAAATTTGACGTTTGGCTGAGGACAGCTTTCAGCATGGGGTATCTTCCAAGTTTCATCACCACACCTTGAGAGATCCAGGTTGGACCTGTTGACCACATCTATGTGTTTCTGATCGTGACATACCATCTCTTGATGCCTGTGCACTGGACAATGTCCTCACTGTTCAGAGGAGCTGGTGTTTCTGAACAGGGCTGCATAATTAACAACTTTAAACAGTTAACATTAAACCTTTCAAAAGTCTTTCCAAAGAGCGATGTAATGACGATCAGATTAAAACCCGTCGTAGTAACAATCAATAATGAATAATATATCTTGATTACAACTCATCTCTGGCAAATTATCACTAAAACAGATATGAACAAAGCAAGCCAGATGGTCTGGTAGAGAACGTCCATAAATATCCCAGCCACACACCCTCTGGCATAAAGTGCTTCCCCTCTTCACAGCAGGGAGCACCTTTCTTGGCAAATAATCTCTCTAAATAGTTTGTTGAAACCAAAGTCCTGATTTGGAAGGTAAAGTGCAGCATAAAGCTGGGTTATAAGAAATCAAGCTGGAATAAAATGGAGGTGAGTCCTGTGGTAGAGTGTCTCTTGGGTATGAAAAGACCTCTTCTGCGTCGCATCTTTGTGGTTCTGATGCTAAGCAACCAAGATAAAATAAACTTTCCCACAAAATGGCTCAGCAACAAACAAAAAAATGGTTGTGCATGAAGCCGCTCAAGCTATAATGAGACTAATCCAATGGGCAGTGCTTTAAATTGCCAAGAAGTTTGGAATCTTTTTTTCCTTTGTCTTTCCTTGGGGCTTTTCCATGCGCTGTAACTTCTCTATGCATGGAGAGTATAGTTAGTATTTTCATTTGCTGCCTAAGTAGCAAATTACCCTGTAAACAGCCCACAAGAGCCAGTCTGTAATTGAATTGTAACTGTTGACTTTAGACATTTGGTATATTTGCTGCAAGAAGTAAATTTTCAAAACTTCATCTTGATGCAGTCAGACAAAATGAAAGGTAATATTCTTTATCTGCCACAGATTGCTGCAGATGAACTGCTTTCATATGAGCTTAAATAAGATTTAGTGTATTCCATCCTTCAGCTGGCCACAATTGAAAGTGATCAGGATCAATATAGCTGCCCCTGAATGCAGCCCGGGATTGCGCATTACAATAGAGGAAACGGCTGTATTCAAAATTTTCCTGTGTCAAATTAATTTCCATGTTATCCCCAAATTCAATTAGATGGGAACCCCGTGTAACTAAAAAAGTGTCCGACATCCCTTAGTGACAAATTACGGTGCTTAGTGTGCATATCAAGGTGAAGTGTTGAGCCTTGCTAATCTTCTCACTAATTCTCAATTACCGTAAAATGAAGCCATAAATCACACAGACAGGGGATCGATGGAAATGTTGTTTTCAGGGTGATTGGCAGCCTCCCCAAAGGTTTTCTGTAAGTTGGTTTAAGGTTACCATTCTCTAAGGGGAGGGATGAGGTAGTCTTGCTCAATCTCTATGATATAGGCCCACAGGCCTTTTGGGGATAGTGGGGAGGGACAGCACCAATTTCAGCCCATCAGACATCCAATTTTTCTCCTTTTCATACCTGCTGTAGTAAATGAGAAACAAATTAAATTTCACTCCACTATCTCCACAGAAACCATTTAAATTTTTCATGGAAACTAAATTGTCCCTAGACAAATAGCCCCCTGATTCTATGAAAATATACTGGAGCGCTGGGGACAGAAATAAATTTGTGTCACTCTGGATATGCCATTCTCTGTAATGTCATTCACTGCCGGCCAATAAATGAGTCCCTCCCGGAACACAATGGTAAAGCCTTGTGCTCTGGTGGATTTGCATTGTTCCCCCACTCCGGAGCGGTCTAATATTCTTCCTGTTATTAATTTGCAGCCTAGGTTTTACATTCATGAGGCCAAGATTGAAATGTAAATGAGGCACAAAATAAGTAGTCAGCAGTAGCCCTGGCCGAGCAGCCTGTGTCATAGACTCATGGACTTACATGAAAATAGTTATCACTCAGAGAGATTAGCAGCTCAGAACATCAATCACTGCTGCAAGGAAACAATGAATAAAATCGCCCCGACACGAGGAAGGAAATTACAAGAGCTTTAAAGTGGAAAGGGAATATGTAATACTGCTACCTGTTGTTGAAGCACTAAGATGGCTGTAATAAAGGACGCTGGGCTCCTTCTCTCTCTCTCTCTTCCCCTCCCCTGTTCCTGTTGATTGCTGATATTTAAATTGTGCCATTTTTTTGTCATCTCAATTTATCTACTAAATGAGCTGCGGCTCCTTGGCCAGAGGTACATGATACTTTACATTGCACTCAAATGAAGCCCGCAACTTTGAAGTTGAACCTGCTTGAAAATCATACCCGATATATCATCCAGTCTCTTGGAAAAGAGATATATAAGGCTTCAGTCCTCAGGTTTTGAGGGAGGCTCAGACTTTAGGCCAGCAGACAAAGGTGGCTTTACTCCACCGTTGTGGTTTCCTCATTCTCAGGGGGTGCAGTCTCAGGCCAGCTCTTCCTCAACAACCCCTGAGCAGCTCTAAGGTCCTCTCCCAGGATTTGTCCATAACCACAACCTAGAGAAGATTCATCTAATCCTCCTTTACTTCAGCAGCTCTGATCACCCACATCAGGGAGGGAAGTGCAATAGAGTCACCTCACCTGGTCAAAGCCATCCCAAATTTCTCCTGATGCCTGGGAAGTTTCCAGGTAGTGTCCACTGATCAGAGTGGCTGTGCTGACCTCACTCCATGACTTCCACTCAGATAAATAACCTCTTAAAATGCACTAGCTCACACTTCTAGGACATCATGATCCGTACAGTGCTAGTCAGTAAATATAGCTTAGTGCTCAGAAGCAGTAAATTTTCTGGACTAAATCTCTAGCTTATCAGAATATGTTGCATTATCTGTTGGACCTTTTTTTTTCTTCTTCTTCTTCTGTGTTGTCTGTATTTGGCAAATGCAAAACACTATTCCATCCACCACAATTAGTTTTGTCTTTAGGAGAAATGCACCTGATTATTACAGCTGGACAGCAAGTAGATTTCCTTACAGTGTTCATTCTTCAGACAACAAAAATAGAGCCATATGTTCTTCTGGTCTAATTTTTCACTCTGATTTTCAGGTACAAAATATAAATTTAAACATGTGTGCTGAGTTAAAAGAAAATGCCAAAATATTAATTCTAATACTTCCTATTCTGAAGAATCTTGTTGATGTGATTGGTCACAAGAGATGCACACAAGTGCCTCTGCAGTGGGCAGGAGCATCCTTCTGACCTATCTCCCTCCAAAAAAAACTGATTGCAGAGAGAATTACATATCAGCAAGTATTTCAGTCTGGGTACACATTCAGTTGTCATATCATTCTTAAGACTGTTCAACATGGTTTAGTGGTGACTCAGAAGTGCTGAGTCAAATGTTGGACTTGATCTTGAAGATCTCTTCCAACCAGAATGATTCTATAATTCCTTAAGATATGGAATTTGAAGCACTTAAAAATATAATGCCTCTCTCAATGTAACTGGGTTTGGGACTTAAATAATTTAAACCTCATTGCTTTATATAACACATTCCATGCTATATCTTTCATAGAAGATGTAAATGCTTTTCATGCAAGAATGTCAGAGGACTCTGAAAAGCTGGATATTTTGATACTAGCTTTAAAACAGGGAAACTGAGGCTTGGAAACATGGTGAGTTTTGCATATGCTCACACAGCCTGGTGATGAGAGTAAGATTGGAAACCAAACCTCTGTCCTCTGTGAAAACCACTAGATCATGCTGCCTTCAGAAACCAGCTCTCTGTTACACTCTTCACCAGGAGGAAGAATTAATCGATGCATGAGAGACACTGAAATAAGAATCCAATAGAAAAATTCAGTGTGTCTGCACAATATCAGGAATATTTCCTATTATAACGGACAATGGGCATTTTGGTCAAATAATCTCTGGAGAATCAGGACAGAGCTGAAGAGAAGTATTAGCATATCAGAGCTATTGCATATCAGAGAAAG
>VYZU01037085.1:2347-13687 GCA_013401355.1 Ceyx cyanopectus
TTCCTGTCAACTTCAGATTTTTGTGGAGGTTTATGTTTAGTTGTTGTAGTTTTTTAAGGAAAACATGCATGTTCTTATGCTTATGTTTTCCTTACATAAATTGTAATTATTGTGTGCAGTTTTTAAAAAGGATAGCAAAGCAGGGAACCTGGTGACTTTTATTTCTAAAAAGCAAATAATCATCAGGGATCTGTTTTTCTTTAGTTTTTGAAAGCTGACAGTCTTTTAATGGATTGAAGGATAGGGAACTGCTGGAGAGAGTACAGCAAAGGGCTGCAAAAATGATTAGGAGACGTCTGTCTTATGAGGGAAAGCTGCGGCAGTTGGGTCTTCTTAGTGTGGAGAAGACTGAGGGGGTGATCTTACCAATGTTTACAAATATTTTAAAGGGCGGGTGTCAGGAGGATGGGACCAGTGTATTTTTAGTGGTGCCCACTGACAGGACAAGGAGCGGTGGGCACAAATATGAACACAGGAAGTACCATCTAAAGATGAGGAGAAACTTCTTTACTTTGAGGGTGTTGGAGCCTGGAAGAGGCTGCCCAGAGAGGGGATGGAGTCTCCCTTTCCGGAGACTTTCAAAACCACCTGGACATGTTACTGTGCCACCATTTCTACATGAACCTGCCTTGGCAGGGGGGTTGGACTAGCTGACCTCCAGAGGTCCCTTCCAACCCCTACCTTCTGTGATTCTGTGTGTGTATATGTATATTTAACTTGGAGGAAGTTGATTCTTTGAAAACTCAGGTCCTGTCTGCTTTGTAAGTTGGCCAGCGAAGGCCATACCTGCTTGCAGTGGCTAACATCACAAAGTTGGTGGGTTGGTACTGTAGAAGTGCTTAGAATTAGCAAATGGATACCATCAAATGCTTCTGTATTTAACTAATTCAACTTTGTTAAAAAGCTGCATGGTAAGTTGTACCTGTAGCAGTGATAAGCAAAGATATCTTTAGTTTACTTTTGTTACCATTAAATGTTTTTTATGTTAAGAAGCTGGGAGTTCAGAGCTTTCTCGGAATCATGGGTTTGCCTTAAGTAAAAGTGCAATTGTCTGCAAATCACAATTTCTGATATGGACAAGCAAATAATTTTCTGAGATTTCTTTATTTTGAAATAGTTTTTTGAGGCCAGTCATCAGAGAAATAGTTTATTGGCAATTGTTGCAGTTCAGCTGTAACTAAACAGAAAGGCTTCTTTTATATATTGAAGTATTTAGTGAAATAACTTTTTATCATTTTAGGTTTTCAACAAGTTGTTGAGTCTAGCCAGCACTGCTTCATCTCAGAAGTTCCAGTCACACATGTGGAGTCAGATGTTGGTTTCCACATCTGGGTTTTTGAAATCTATCTCAAATGTCTCTGGCAAAGACATCCAACCTTTAATAAAGCAGTGGGTGTATCCTTTTTGTTCTTGGTCTGGATTGTTAATATGGAGAAATTTTTTTTTTCTAATTTGCACTATTAAAGGAATCTGAAGAAAGGTATGAAATATCTTTGCTTAAAACACTTATACATTATTCTTTGAATTAGGTATATATATGTGTCACAGGTTCACACTCCTTTCATAGTCATTTACAGATACTGGCTTTTTTGCAAGTTCTTTACTAGAAGGGATTTCATTATTTTAAGTTTTATTTTGAAAGAAGCACAAGAACTCTGCTGGAATATAAGGCCAAATAATACTGAAGGGATTCCAGAGGACACTGCCCATAGAAATATGCTGAAGTCTGAGATGGAAAGTGCTATAGTCTGGTGCATTTTAAGATGTGTTTTCCAGTAAATCACTGTGAAATAAGTCACCTAAAGTACAGATTGATAGTTTAAAATACACTAGCATTCAGTAGATTGATAGCTTATGTAAATATTACAGTTTCAGGTAAAAGAAACCTCTGTGTGTTGACTCCTCAAGTTTCAGTGATATGAGGCAAGAAATAGTTTTCTTATTTTGGATTGATACCAGGGTATATTTGAATTTGCTGCATTTAACAGGTTTAATTGATAGCCTGCAGTCATGTTAATTAAAACTAAAATCATACGTGACTGCAGCAAAACCATACCTTACTGTTCTAACAGGAAACAGAAGTAGGTGTTTCTATTTCGAGACCATTTATTTGAGCTGACTTAATAATGTTCATGCATCTCTATAAACCACAGTGTCATTAATATTGATGGAGTAATATGAGGTTAGTATCAAAACTAACCTCAAAAGTATTCATAAAGTATAAATACACATTATTCTAATTTCCATACTTAGCTGTGCCAAACGCACAAAAGAGGGGTTCTATATGTTCCTATATTCACCCTATAGCTGAATGTCAGCATCACTGTCTGATCTGGTTGAATCATAACTACGTCTGTTCTGTAAGCTAAGAAGAATTGTAACTCAGAGCTGGAGATTTTTCAGCTTGTCTGGACTTTGTTAATGTAAATTAGGTTTAATTCTATGGTTGCAACCTCCATCATGCTTCAGAGACTGTTGCACCTGTGGGTGTAGATTTTTCTCCTTGTAAGACCACAGCAAGTCTCTACTGCTTGGGAGGGTATCTCACAGTAGTGGTGAGAGCTGTCTACACTATGAACGGGTGCTGTGTTAGTGCTGAGTTCAGACCTTGTGCTGAAAAGCCACAAAACTGCATTAAGCTGCCCCTGATGACAAAGTCCAAGGTGTTAAGTAAAGTGTAGTAATGGCTGTCACAAAATAATGAATGATGAAGCTGTTGACAGGAACAGTGGATTTGCAGAATTCTTTTTTGGGGGGAGGGGAGTAAAAATACAGAGTGAGATCAGTAGTTTTTATCAGTCATATTGTATTCTCTCAGGTATGGGTGAGCTCATATACATATATATATACATATACACAAATGCTCACATTCACCCAGTTTGAAAAATTGCCATAAAATAATTGAGTTAAATGTAGCATGGGTAGAAACCATTTATCTGAAATACATAGTATAACAAATAATATTTAAATTACCAAAGTCTTATTTAATTACTTTCTCTGAGAGAATGCAAAGGAAATTGGATGTGGTGGGATCCAGCACAGTTTTTCATAATGGCTTTTTTTCTTAATAGATAATTTTCATTGTACTTCATTTTTTTCCCCGTAAGATAAATGATTTTGTTTGAATGACTGTTTAAAGAAAAAACCCCATCCAACTTTAAAAGTTCATGAATGAACATCAGTGTTTTGAATTTCTTGGGATGGGAAATGTTAAAATAAGGAAGCAGAAAACAAGTGTAAAGAATGACAACGTGGAGAATGTTTCTTTATTATTACTGCATTGTGCACTAGAATTCCTATACTGCATATTAGGGATCAGAGTGGAGTGGTCAAATTTTACGGTAGCTTTGCATTTAATAGAAAACGGAATGTATTGGAATTGGAAATAAAGCAAGACTACACATCTCCTGGGACTCAGAAATATGTGGTAAGGTCAATTTTCTGTATTTTTACCTGCATGTACAAGCATAATGTGTACACTAAATAACCATAATGTTAATAGTAATAACAAAATCTTGTGAACTCGAAGGGTCCTCTTAAAGTGACAGTGCAAGAACTTGATGGATCATTCAACCATACATTGCAGATTGAAGAAAACAGTCTTAAACACGATATACCTTGCCATTCTAAAAGCAGAAGGTAAGAACTAAAATACAAACTGCAAGTATTTTTAGTATGGATCTATGAAAATGTATAGTGCATTTGATGATAAATATGTTTTTTTAATTTTGTATTTATCATTTCCTAATCGTAGTGAATATGATTTATCTGTGATGCAGATAAAGCATCCCAGCATTTTATATGCAGTTCTTAATTACAAGTGATTGTATAAGTTTTATAAAGAACTTATTTATACAGAACAAGTTGAGTGAAGATTGTAATTAATCAAATTACTCAAATTATGCGTTTGAATGGGAAACACAAATTAGAGAGAAGACAAATCTAGGCCAGAGGAGTACCTCAAGTGAAGATACAGGAGTGAAACACTGGGATAGTTTTCTGTTGAAGAGTGCCAGGCCTGTTAGTAAACCTAACAAGCAAGAAAAGTAACATACTTCCGAAATGGATTCTCTCAGTTTCCTAATGCATTTTAAATAACTGCTTTGAGTTGTACTTCTCAAAGTTGTGTGTTTTTGTGTAACTGTAAAAATGGTGGGAGTCAGGTTTAAACCAGTGTAAAGTCTTGGTGATTCTTATTTGAACAGAACTGATGAAAAGCTCAACTCTAAAATGTTTTTTGCTGAAGAGAGCATTATTTTTCAGTGTGGTGAACTACACAGAGTACTTTTGCAGGCTTAAGCTCTGTTTATAAGCATATCTTTGCTAGTATGGTCATTAATACTTGTTTTTTTTCTACTTTGTCTTTTTTAATAGAAATAAGAAGAAAAAGATTCCACTCATGAATGGAGAAGAGGTGGACATGGACCTTTCTGCTATGGAGTAAGTTAGCTTATTGGAGTTACTCAATGTGAAATTGAGCCATGTTCTCCTTGCCTAAATCATGCTATTTTGATGGATTTGATAGTGTGGTACTTCATTATATGACTGGCAAATTTCAAGACTACAACATTTCCTTCATTTCTTTGAGACTTTTCTTCTTTAGTCAGGAAAATGCCAGTGGAGTGTAAAATGTGTGTATTAAATGCTATAATCACTTTTAAAAACAAAATCTTAGGCATGATGAGGTGATACAATAAATTTCTTGGTTCTTTCTTAAACATTGCTAATTTCATCTTTTCAGCTGCCTTTATAGGTAAAATGTAAACAAGATTTTGCCCAAAACAAAGAGCAATTTTTGTTGGACCTCAGTGAAGACCATTTAACTGGCACTAAAACAGACAAGTTCCTGAAATCTGTGGTTAATTACAAAATAATCCTTTTAGATTGGAAACAAGTGATTAAATGCTTTGTACTGTAATTCATGCTGGCATTAATTTCAGTTGGAACTGTTTAGCCCTTTGCAAGCTAATTATTGCTTAGTTTAAATACCTGCTTTACTCTCCTTGAGTTGGAGCCAAAGGTGCTCTCAAAAATACTGAAAGTGTTGGTACTTTATTTGCTAGCTGAGGGTATAAATAAATGATCTTTTGAAAATTAATGGTGTCTCTGAAGGCTAGTTTGGTTGCCACCTTAAAGGCACAGGAGATTCTTATAAGTTTAACCTCATATAACATATGACTAAAAGTAATTTTATAAAGGATATTTTCATTGAGCAAGTTATTGTTAGAATTTCTATATCATAGATGACATATAAATAAATATTCTATAATTGTATTTAAGAGCAATTAGCATATTTGTGAGTAGTCCTGATCAGTTATGTTCAGGTAGCTATTGTGTTACACTGAGCTGGGACTTTAACAATCTTCTTTGATCTACCTTTGAACTGATGTGTGATGATGAATGACAGTCAGTTTTGCATTGTCTGTCCACTAACCTGATCTGTGATGCTGTCATTCTGTCCCGTTTGGTCTCCTCTACTTCAAGCATATATGATAACATCAGTTCTTTTCTATTCTGAATCCTTGTGTATGCACTCTTCACTGTCCTTTCTTCTGTAGCTGCTATCTTGACAGTAATTATAGATATTCTACAAACATGTACAGAAATATACATCACATGTATAATTATGCTCTTTTCATCATTCCAAACTCTCTCTTAACTCCATGTCTGTATTTTGCTGTTACCAATTTTATGTGGGAAACTAAGAGACTTTATTACATAGCTTGTGCTTGTTGCTTCCATGAATTATTTCATGCTGTGTGAATACTAAAGTATAAAACACTTGTTTGGGTGGAATACAACTGAATCATGTTATCTGTAAGACTAAAACTTTAATCCAGTCTGTTGGTACTTTCACTTTTGTCATCATTTAGATTTGCAGTTCTGTGCAAATGGTTACCCTTGTCAGCTTTTAACATCATAGAATGTGTGTATTTATGAAGCACTTTCACATCTATGGATAAAAAATAGTATATAAAACCACCTTATTTTACAGTGTTAACCACCAGATTTTCATTGTTGGTTTTTTTTTTTGGTAGTCTTAAACTGTAGAAGTGCTGGTCTCTTATGAGTTATAGTGTCTGAGAAAGTAGAATTAAATATGTAGTAGTTTACCATGAACACAGATCTGATCTGTAGGTTTAAAAATACTACAACACTGTATTCACTTTGGTGTCTTAGAGGTTTGGCTAGATTCCCCTGGGAAGACTATAGAATTGCCATCTTAGAAGCAAGAGATGAGACCAGGTCACTCTCAAAAGTGGCCTCTAACTTAGATTCTTTTATGTTCTTTGAAGCTAAATACTTGAAAAATAACTCGTAACAAATTGGAAAATGTTTTGAATGTCTACAGTCCTGAAATGTTGTACACTATTAATGGGGTTTTTTTTGTTTGTCTTAGTGCTGATTCCCCTTTGCTCTGGATAAGAATAGACCCTGATATGTCAGTACTGAGGAAGGTAGAATTTGAACAGTCTGATTTCATGTGGCAATATCAGCTTCGATATGAGAGAGATGTGGTTGCACAAGAAGAAGCCATCCTGGCACTGGAGAAGTTCCCTACCCCGGCGTCACGGCTTGCGCTGACAGATATCTTGGAACAGGAGCAGTGCTTCTACCGAGTGAGAATGCTGGCCTGCTTCTGCCTTGCCAAGGTGAGCTCGGCTGGAGGGGGAGAGGGAAGAAATCTGCTAGGTGTTGTAAACGTTTGAAATTGTGACAAAACTCATCACAGTTCTTAAACTGGTTTGATACTTAGCCTCTGAAAAGTGCTTGCCAAGTATTTTTAACATGACTGATTTGAAAGGAAAGCTGTATTATTTTAGTCTGTAAATGGAGACTGCAGAAGGCTTTCATAATTGTGAAAATTGAGATGTCAGACATGAAAACCACAAGGAATATTTCCAGATTTCATTAAGTGGCAAAAGTAAAAGACTTTTGTTCAATTTTTTTTCAGAGCCACAGTCTTTTGGGTTTTTTTCTATTTTACTGGGAAGTTCCTTGGCTCATCTGTTAAGAACTCTGAAATGCTGAAATTAATCTGTCTAATATGAACTCAGATTGGTACTCTATGTAGTTTAAGATTGAATAAGGGCACAAAATAAACATCATACTGGTCTGCAATTAAATACTTACAAGCCAAATAATTGCCTTGAAAAGGGAAGATCTTTTATTCTTTAAACAAAATTAGCATTAAGATAGAAAATCAGAACCGTATAAAACAACTGAGTGGAAATGCAGATGACTTCAGAATTTCTGAAAATGCATGTTGACAAAATTTATAGACTTATAGGCATATTTATTGAGACAATTTGTAGCATTCAGATTATTGGCATATAGCTTGCTTTATCCTGTCTACCTATTGAATATAACTTATGGGTGTTAAAATGCTGCAGCAACTGAATTTTCCTTCCTGTGGGAAAGGGAAGGTTATCACCAAGCAGTGTCCTTGATGGCATTTGTTTGTAATATGGTAGAAAGATATTTTGACTATGGGTGTTGTGGCACCCCAGCCAATCAACCCTGGGGGTTTCTGTTTTCTTGTCCAATTACCATGGAGTTAAAAGGGTATAAAAAGAGCTGTAAATTAATAAATAAGGATCTTGGGGAAGGAAATCGTCTCTGCTTCTCTCTTTCTCCTTCTCCGGCTACTGGCATATAAACGACAATAGCCTATTGAATAGTTATAACTGTGGATGACAGTTACATCTTAGGCCAGTTTTTTATGCTATGTTGAATTGAAGGATGCAGAAATAGATGGTACTCACTGTTGTTTGGAGTGGAAATAGACAGACTACTTGCATTATGGTGTGGGAGATGTGCAAATGCATTAAATTCCGGATGTACAGCATGTCACTAGAATCAGTAGAAAACTTGGCTTCTGTTAGTATTTGAAAGGAAATTCAAATGAGTCAGAACACATTATAAGACTAAAAAATACTGAGCAGATTGATTTTAGTATTTTATTTTATTTGAAAATGCTGTTGTGCATCTATGGATCTTGCAAGTATTAAATTAAGTAGAAGTTAAAAAAAAATTAACATTTGCACCCTGATTTTAATGCAGTAGTGACTATTGTACATATAGTAACTTTTGATAGCTGATAGTTTGTCTTTGCAGAACCTTACCACCATACACCAAACAATAGTAGTAAATTTGTCTCAGTGCATAGTCTGTAAATGGCAATGCAAGTTAGAGGTAGCTGACTTGCCTTTCACTTTAGGGGTGGTCTTTTAATCTTACGGTGGCTGAGGCCTACTTAAAGTCTAGGCTGAGGTTACTGGCAGGGTGAATTTGGGAAGCTGGTATTGCAAAAGCCTCTGCCATCTCTGGCTTCTGTAAAGTCAGAAAACTTGGCTTAATAAACACAAAATTTTCATCTAAAATATAAATGAGACAATAATTAAGAACAGAAGTTTATCATGGAGAGATAATGAGTTGCAGACACCTTCCAAGTGGAATGACTCCCATAACATTTACCTGTGCTGCAGAGACAATGCATTGGCAATGGCAGAGAAAACTTAGCTCCTATAAGATAGCCTGTTAGTGAAAACATCTATGTTTGAAGGACAGTATGTTCTTGGCAGTTACCCATTTTGATCATGGGAAATTTGTATTTTTCTACAGCCAAACTAAACTTTCAGTGGTGATGTTCATACGATTTCCCTTCCCCTCTAATTACACAGATTGCAAATTCCATGGTAAGTACGTGGACAGGACCACCAGCCATGAAGTCACTCTTTACCCGAATGTTTTGTTGTAAGACATGTCCAAATATTGTGAAGACCAACAACTTCATGAACTTTCAAAGCTACTTTCTGCAAAAGGTAAATTTATTTATTTTTTTCCTCTGAAATATTTAAAAGGAATCCTTGCCTTCTTCTTTCTATTAATTGTCAACATTTTCTATTGCTGGAGCTTATTGTGACGTTAATGCACTTTTTTTTACTGGCACCTGTAGCTGTTTGTTGTAGAGTGAATGACAAAATTAATTACAGTGGTTTTCTCTTATGATTCACTTTCATTATTGGATGATTGGGTTCTTATGTCCCATTTCATATTTCTGATTATGGAAAAAATTAAAGTTTTGTTTTCTTATTCTGTTCAAAACTGCATAATCCTTCTCCCCACATCTATTTCTTGTTATTTCTTCTTACCTTCTTTTGTATTTTTCTGCTCTTATTGTCATTTGCATTCCTTCCCACTAAATCTTACACTTTTTTCCCTTTTAATGTCATGTCATAAGCTTATAGATTTAGACTATGTGACTCCTAACCTATGAGGATGAACCCTAGAGAGCTGCTTAGCTCATTCTAAAATAAATACCTTTATCAGGCTAATACCTATCTGGCTAATAATTCTTTAGACTTCACTGTATTGGATCTATACATCTTACTGGTAATGGAAGCTTAGACATAATGTTCACATGAAAACTCCCAAATTAATTTTCTCTCTTGGAAGCAGTTCCATCATTTTCTGTATTTCATTAGTTTCCATTTGTTATGTCTTTTGATAGTGCATTGACTTGAGAGCCTTCTCTTGGTTATATTTTTTTTTTCTAATGTCTGCATTAGTAATTATTGAGCAAAATTACATACTTTATTTGATCTGAAAATTATATAGCATGTGGTATGACTTTCAAAAAGCATTTAAATACAACTTTTCAGTTATATGCTATTGTAAAATTGTTACTTGCTCATTTTACAGGATGTAACTATAATTTCACTAATGTACGAATGATGTTAGTACTAATTTTATTACAATTACACAGACTATGCCTGTTGCCATGGCCCTTCTGAGAGATGTTCACAACCTCTGTCCTAAGGAAGTTTTAATGTTTATTTTGGATTTGATCAAATATAACGATAACAGGAAGAATAAGGTAAAGAATGTGTTTCTTTTCACCTCTCTTTTTTTGTTAAAAGTCTTAGTTAATATATTGTATGATATTTTATGCCACTTGGGTATGTATCTGGTGAGAAGAGTTGATGCAAATGTGATACACTGAACTAAACAGTGAAAGTTACAGAATGTTCTGCAGCTGACATTTCTACACCAGCATTTCTTGAATGTTTCAGAGCTGCTTGTTGTCCTACAAAGGACCTTCCTGTCTTCATCTGCACATGTACTTTACTTGCTTTTTCTCTTTTTAACTCAAAAGACCCATGTGTATGAGGCTAAAATGTAGCATATGAAGTTAAGTACTGGTTTGTTGAGGGGTTGGTGTTCACCTTGAGAAGTGTATTTGAAAAAGAAAAGAAAAGAAATAATCCTTTGGTTTCTGTCTTCTGAATGTCAGTTCAAGCTTGCAGAACTTCATCTAATCAAATCTAATTAAATAACAAATGAAACCCCAGTTAATTGTTCTATCACTAAATTGAAGCATCTGAGTTGGAAGTGTGGTCATCTGAAGTTCCTTCCTACAGAGACCACTTCCAAAGAATGATTAGATCACCTTTAAGATCCTGAGATGATACAAAATTCCATCCCCCTAGCTACAGAGGATGTCTACAACTGCTGGGAGCACAGCATAATCTTCCCAATTAAGTACCCCAATGTAAATGGAACAAACTGAAGCATCTTAAGCCTCACTTCCTTCTGTGAAACACATACTGTTAGAAGATATTTGCTGCAAGATTACTGAAGTAGGAGTATAACAGAGTGGAGAGGTGGAGAGCTAGATACATGAATGTAAGCACCAGCAGTCACAGATGTGGTCAGTTGTGCTAACATCTCCCTACCACCAAAGGAGAGATCACACCTCACTTTTTCCACATGTCCGTTCCATGTGTGTATTTGACACCTTCCAGATCTTGCAGATAACTCGTTTAAATTAACCAGTATCCAAAGCCAGTACATTCTGCTTTTTACATTTTATTTTCATGCTTTTTGCTGCTTACTAACATGACCAACAAATGCAACAGCCAGGATAAAGGAAGGAGTGGAACATGTTTTTTGTTCTAAGATCTTGTTCTGTAACAGAGCTTCAACGCTTCCTAGCTTTTAAAGATTATATATGGTTATATTTGCTTCTGTTTAAATGCTGTTTTTTATTTAGTTTTCAGACAACTACTACCGTGCTGAGCTGATTGATGCCCTGGCCAACTCTGTAACACCTGCAGTCAGTGTGAACAATGAAGTTCGAACTTTGGATAACTTGAATCCTGATGTTCGACTTATCCTTGAGGAAATTACCCGTTTCCTAAATATGGAGAAGCTTCTTCCCAGTTACAGGCACACTATTACAGTCAGGTGTGGTTTAATAGCTGTACACACAGAAAACAGACACATTAATGCTACTTTTTTGTTTTTTTTAATGTACTTTTCTGTGTAGTTAGAATT
>VYZU01037088.1:0-52211 GCA_013401355.1 Ceyx cyanopectus
AAAGGAACCTAAAAATTAATTAATATTAAAAATGTTAATGACTTGCTGAGATCCATCAGAGAAGTTGGAGAAAGCAGCTGAAGAGATCTCAAGGTGAGGGAACTCTCCCCCAGAAGAGAAAAGCTGGGGTTCAGAAGCCTGTGCCAGGGACTCAAGTTCCCTTCTCCTGCTCCCAATCTAGTGCCTAGTGGGAGTTGCCCACATGTGTTCTCCATCTTCCTTCTGAAATCAAGGATAAGTGCAAAAAGGGAGTTACAAACTGGGTTTGTTCAAAGCTTGTTGCTACCCTGAGCAGATGAAAGGAGGCTGCAGGTAGGATTTCAAAGGGTAGCAGGAATTTGCTTTTATTGGACTAACTGTGCAGTTCCTTGCAAGCTCCATATTCTCTTCCTGAGGTGTTTCCTGAAGTCAAATGAGCATACAATAAATAGAAGTACCCATTAAAGCTCCCTGAAGGAATTCCTCTGGTTCCCTTAGATGAGCACTGAGATAACTGTTTGTCAGCTGCATCACAGCCCCCTGCTCTGCCAAAGCTCTGAGGTTTCTTGCTAAAGAGAGCAGCAGGAAAGGTGGATTTACACTGCTTTATGTCCCCACTTTCTCTAAAGTTGCTGAAGGGGGGAGCAACTGGTGACATTAAAGAACTTTGCTGTTCAGCAACCAGGAAGGGGATTCACTTCTTCCCTCCTTCACTCTGCCCTCAACAACTGGTGCTTTCCAGCAGCCAGGGTTACACCAGGTAGTCTTTTGTGATCTGGTAATTTAAATCAACACTCAGATAGCTGTTACGCTTGGGTTTTGGTTTCAGAAAACAGCATTTCTGTTACTTTTTGTTGGAGAAGCTGCTTTAGCCTAGGAGGGATTCCATGTCAGTGGAATGAGCACAGCCTCCTTAGCATGAAAACTGCTTGCTGGGCCATTAAAGACTATCTGTGTAAGGTATGTTTGCCTTGGCTTGGTGAGCATCACATCAATCTTCTGAGCAGGCTGAGCAAGCAGCACATCTTGCCTCAAGATGGGACAAGTGATGCAAGCACCTGGCCTCTGGCTGTAGATTCCCTGAGCAGAAACACTGAGAAAGAGCAGAGCTCTTCTGCTGTTCCCACTCCTGCCCCTAGGCTGTCAGCAAGTCTCCACCAGGGCTAGGCCTTGATTAGAGGGTGACAAGGAGCAGAACATTTGCAAAGCAGATCCTGGGTTGTTTTTTTCCTGCATAAATTCTCCTGAAGTGAAGCATAAGCTCAAACCTGGGCACACCAGGCTGTCTGATGATGCTCAGTTGGAATTACCTTGGATATTTTATGGTTTGTGGTCTGCAGTTCTTGGATGATTCTTCCATGATGATAGAGCAGAAATTATCAGTTATAATGATGCTGAAAATAATTTTGACAAGGCTGAATCACCTTTGGATCCTTCAGCTGCAAGCAGACAGAGCAATTGGACTGGGTCTGGCTGGGATGGAGTTAATTTTCCCTATAGCAGCCCCGCACTTTGTATTGGTGACTAGCCCTGGGGTACTACCTGGAGTACTGAAGCCCTTCTTCCCAGCAAGAAGCTGGAAATCACCTGCTGATGGGAAGTAGAAAACAAATCTTCTGTTGTCCTTTGCTTCTGTGTTGCAGCCTTTTGCTTTTGATTTATTAAACTGCCTTGGTCTTGACCCATAAGGGTTTTTTTCCATCTTCTATTCACCCCCTGCCCTCATCCTGCCAAGGAGGGGAGTAAGAGCAGCTTGATGGGCACCTGGGTCAACCCTTCACAGCCATCCCACTGGTGAATCAACCATTTTACACCTGGATCTTGCAGTGGTTTGCTTCATAATGCAGATATGACCTCCAAGGTAGGTATTCTGTTCTTCAGGTATGCAAACTATTGATAGAAGATGGTCTGTAGGTCCACTAGCATCTGGGGGGGGGGGGAAACCCAACCAAACAAAACAATATCCCTGTGGTCCCATGAACATTGAAGTCTCCTAAGTCATTCTTCCTTTTCACATCCATTCCTTCACCCCTGTCAGATCTGCTTTGCCTTGTCTGGCAGCACTGACATTTCTGACAGCTCTGCTAACTGTCCTTCCTTCAATACAATAGGTTGTGGCTCTTTGGTCCCACAAAGACAGTGACTCTTTCCAGATGAATTTTATTCTTTAACACCCTCTCTCTGTAATGGGCAAGAAGTGGCTTTGCCACCTTCTGTGAGTCTCTGCCTGCTCTTATCACAGAGATAAGAGCAGGCTGAGAGTAGTAAAAAGACAGATATTATAGAAAGATCAGCAGCCCTTCTGCTTACTGTTGAATACAACATTGTAAATAAGACAGTAGGTCAGCAATTATTTTATTACTCAGCATAGTTATCACTGGGGAACAAGAACAGAAAAATACCACAGACCAAACTTTTCAGGAGGCACTTGGTAAAAGCTACAACCTGCCTTTGAAATTCCAGGAAAACTGATGTGCTGACTCCAAAGTCCTAAGGAAACCCCAGAGCTGATGTTTTCCAATTTTTCTCCAGTGGAGAATGGGGATGGAATCATTTGCAAGGTTTAATTCTTCAGTTTGAGCAGGGACTCAGCTGATGGTGCAGCACAAACTTGCTTAGAAAGCAGAGTCCTCCATTCATTCTCTCCAGCAGATTTGTCCACATTGCTGTTTCCAACCTTTAGCACTACATTCATCATCCCTCTGCCCAGAAAGAAGCCACTGCTGCTTCAACTGTTGCAGCAGAATGGAAAGAGAGTAGAACTGGAGGAAGGCTTCTTGGAAAAATTTACACATCAGATTACACTTCAGGGGGTTATTTCAGCAGAAACTCCATGATGATCTAGAAAACCCTCTGTCCCTTTTTTTTGTTGTTGTTGTTAAATAGAAGTCAGATTGATTTGTGTTTTATATGATGAGTAGTGATTTACATCCCACCCACCCATTTGAGAACACTCAGGGCTCCAGGCACATCTCCAGCCAGTTCCAGACTATTCAAATCATTATTGGTCCATCCATTTTCTAGTCACAACAAGGCTGTCTGTGAGTAATTACGGCCTGAGTGCAGCAGGAGGGGCAGCTTCAAAGAATGGGAATCTTCAGACAAACCAGCAGTTCCCTTGGTTCCCAAATTCTTTTATTTATGTGGATTACATTGAGTTGACAGATTTAACTGGGCTGTTGAAGATATGGTCAAAGAAACAGTCACTCCCTTCCCTTTTATTGTTTTCTGAAGACATAACAGTCATATGCATCTGTCAGTAGAGAGGAAACTCTCCATCACTGAACTTCAGTTGGGCTTTTATATGCTGTTGCAGTAGCATCTGGGAATAGATCAATATAATGTTTGGGAGGGAGCTGTGTTTCCTCATGATGCACTGTAAATCTTTTATTGTAGATACTCCCACTGTTTATTGTTGAAAAATCAATAAAAATAAACCTTGTAAAGTTAAAGCCTGGCCTTGGTTCAGCACAAATCAGAGGGAAAGAGTCAATGAGTTCTCCCTCCCCTCCTTGGAGAGCTCCCAGCTTGTTTCTCAATGAATATTCAATAACACTTTCCAGCAATCTGGGAACATATTTTAAACCAACAACCACCAAATATTCACATTGTGATCTCAGACAGGACTTCTGATCCTCTCTGCTGCCTCACACTGAATTCAGCTGTGGCATCAGCCAGTGTGTTGGATTTCCCAGCCTTGCCCAGCTCAAAGGTGTTCTTGTGCACTGGGAAACTGGAAACCAACCAAGTGGGAACAGCCCAACACGAAGAGAAGTTTTGCCAAAGTCAGAGCAGAAGTTACTACCCCTGTTTACAAGCCTGTGGAAGCAGGGCAGGATCCTCCAGCATCACTCTTTTGCCTCCTCATAATCTCTCCCTAAAAAAACCCTTCGCACTCTTCCATTGAAAACCTGTGAATACAAAATAAAATAACCCCTGAAAATGCTGGACTCCAGTCTACAAAACCAGTATTGAATCTGTGCTTTTTATTTAGAATTGGAGAGGATGGAACAGTAAAAGGCAGGATAACTGTTTTTTCCCCAAAAATACTTGCAAAAAAACCCCACACCTGCTTGTTACTCCCTCAACTGCTGCAGTTTCAAAGAAGCTGGCAAAAAAAGGGCACTGGGGCTGCCACAGCCCTCGTTCCACCTTCAGAAGGTGCCAGGAGCAGCTTTTATTTCCCTTTCTGCACTTGTTTTCTGGTTGCCTGTGCCCCCCTGGATGTCCCTAGGCTTTGGCTCAGGGTGACAGTGAGCCCTGCTGGCCTCTGCCTCCTTTCAAAGCTGTAGCATTCCACTTTGTCCTCACTGGACACTGTCCTGGTACTGAGGAGGCGAAACCCAGCCTTGAGTAAAGTGTCGAGCAGCAGGCCTAGCACATTAGTACCATTCACCAGCTTCCTACTGTCAGGCTTTATGGAAACATACCTAAAATAAGAAAAAAAAGGAGTTAAACCACACTTGAATTACCACCTGAAGGGAAGAAGTCAGGTAAAATTACTACTGCAAAATGTATTAAGTGATGGTGGTGAAACTTCCCCAGTCCAAACATTCATGGGAAGCACAAAGTGTCCCTGTCACCACAAAGACCCAAGGTGATAGAAATTAAGCAGGCAACATATTGTTTCATTACCCAAGATAAGTTTTTCTATTATTCTATTTTCTATTATTTCTATTATTTTCTATTTTTCTTCCTGCAGAGGAAAATATTTACCAAATCTGAAGAAATAAAGGAAAGAATCAGGAATATTTTCCCCACTGTGTAACTTGCCAGAACCTACTCAACCAATTTCCAGTCCATTGAAATTAATAATACATTATAAAGTTCAGGTTTGGCTTATATGTTGATTTGCAAATGCAAAGGAGTTTCTCTTCTACTGAATTAGCTAAAGAAAGCCAGAAGAAAGATAATTCTTTTTTTTTCTTTCAAAAGATTGCTGTGTTGATTCCCATATTCAGATAGAATAACCCTTCTGGAAATCCTTCAATGAAATTTCCATTATTCCAGGTACTCCAACAGCCACACAGGACAAATTAGGTTGTATTTTCTTATACAGTAAGAAAATGTCTCCACACAACTGAGACATCCAGCAAAAGCTTGTTTAAAAAATGAAAGTTGTCACTGGAATATGATACTGCTACCACAAAAATCACTGATACAGTCATCTCAATAACAAGGGAGCCTGGCTCTGAACTGAAATCAAACCCATCATGTATCTGTATAAATTCCTCATTTATTTAATTTCCTTCACTTTCTTTAAGTCTGTGTTGTTCAAGTCCTCTAGAAGACACTGAAATTCAAAAGCCTGGGAGGGTGAGAGGAGGAAAGAGCAGAGAGAAACACCCAACAGAGAACATAGATCAAAAACAGTATTTTAGGAGGCTGAAGACCAGGCAAGTCAGTGTAACAGAAATTAAACTATTTCAAACTAGAAAAAAATCATTAAACTAACAGAAAGAAGGAAACATTTTTTTCTCTCCATGAACTCCAAGTCACCAAGAGCTTCCCCCAACAAGCAGTCACACGAGGGACAGTACCTGGCCACAAACTGGTCACCAGCAGAGTAGTTGGTACCACACTGGAAAGCCAGGTCGTGATGAGAAGGTCTTTCCAAAGGCAGTGGAAGGAGTGCTTTTGGAGAGGGAAAAGGGCTGTTCCAGCTGTGTCCTGCCTGCTGCCCTGTGAACACAGTGATCTGCTCAGCCAGTGTCTCAACAGTGGGACTGCAGGAACCAAAGATTCTGAAAAAGGCCTGTGTCTCCTGGAGAGAACAACGCACTTCCAGGATCTCCAGCCTTGGCCTCAGCAAGTGCTCCTGGCTCAGCAGCTCAGCCAGCATGTAGAGCCCATAGAACTCAGCTTCTCTCTGCAGCCTCTGGTAGTCTGAGAAATCAGCAGGTAAGGAGACCTTGAGAGTCCTCAAGAAGTCCATGATGTAACTAAACAAAGTTCCATCTCTGTCCACAAAAAACTCCCCGTTCACCTGTTTGAATTCCTGGTCATCCCCACTCAGCATCCGTGCCAGCCTGGACTCGGGGAACTGCTGCAGGGTGCACACCTGGGTCACAAATCTCACACCACCCACACTCAGAGCAACCAACTCTTGCCTACTCATCACGAGCTCAGGCCACTCAGGAGCTGCAGCCCCCTGAGCTACGTGTGACTTGCTCTTTCCTACACTGCAAGGCAGCTGCAAGAGCCATCCAGGGCTTTTCAGCAAGTGTTTGCAGCGAGGTGTGGAGCAGCAACAGGATTCCCAGGCAACAAAGATGTAAATAGAACCTACAAACGTTTTGTTTGCAAGGTTGGGTTGCTAAGAAACTCTTGATTCTTGCAATGTTTTGTTTTTGAAATGAACAGCTTGCAAGGACTACTGGAAGAGAGTGAATCAACTGTCACAACTTATTAAACCTTGAGAGAGGCCAGTGAGTGTACCAAGAGGATGGCACCACATTTGTTTCCTGGTAAGGTCAGCTGAAAGTTTTCATTCTGTGTACTGCTGTTCACAGGACCACTGCAAAAAAAAACAGGTTAGATGTGCTTCAAGTAATAATATTTCAGTGTGGTCTGCACTTGAAGAAGGGCACTTCAGAGAATTCAAGCTTGCAGTTCACTTTAAACCAGTGTTATCCTAGTTAATGCACTCAGAAAATTCACTTCATTCCTGAAACCAGGTACATGAAAACAGAGCAGAACAGTCTATACATGTGCCAGTGCTAAAGCACTTCCAAACATCAACCACATCCAGACTCCTGTCACATTACACACCCTGTTCCAAGGAATCATCCTCTGCTCTGCTCAGACCTCCCCTGCAGCACTGCAGCCAGCTCTGGAGCCCTCAGTACCGGAGAGACATGGAGCTGATGGAGCAGGGCCAAAGGAGGCCACAGAGATGCTCAGAGGCTGGAACAGCTCTGCTGTGGGGACAGGCTGAAGGAGCTGGGGTTGTTCAGCCTGGAGAAGAGAAGGCTCTGGGGAGACCTCAGAGCACCTGCCAGTGCCTGAAGGGGCTGCAGGGAGGCTGCAGAGGGGCTGTTTCCAAGGGCCTGGAGTGAAAGGCCGAGGGGTAATGGTTGAAATGAGAAAGGAGTGGATTGAGATGAGAACTAAGGAAGTTCTTTACCAGGAGAGTGGTGGACACTGGAGCAGGTTGCCCAGGGAGGTGGTTGAGGCCTCATCCCTGGAGACATTCCAGGTGAGGCTTGAGGAGGCTCTGAGCAGCCTGGGCTAGTTGAGGGGATCCCTGCTCACTGCAGAGGGGTTGGACTGGATGAGCTCTAAAGGTCCATTTCAACCCAGATATTTCTATGACTCTGTGATTTTTGCTGGCTTTGGAATGATGACCTGGAGAGACAGAGAGGGACAGGAGAAAAACTGTTCTACCCACCACCTTGGGTCTAAGAAGACAACTCAGTGACACCAAGAATCTGATGTAAAAATAAACTGCAAAGTATGTAACTGTAAAGTCCAGACCACCCTGCAGCTTGTTCTCTTACCAACCTCAGTTGAGTTCTCTTTCCTTGCCCTGCAGATACATTTTTGTGTAGGACATGTAAACAATCACCAACATCTACAGCAATCCCAGTGCACAGGAGAATTAAAAGATTTAGTTATGCAAAAAAAACCCCACCCCATAATACAAATATCTATTTCAGTGAGAAGCAACATCCCCAGACACAAAGTGGTTCCAGGAGGTGAGTGGTGCTCTCCACACCATTGTGGAGTGGAAAGGCAGCCCTGGACAAGTGGTCTTCTCCATCACTCCTGTTCTTACTCTTCCATACTACCTCCCAGGAAGAAAAAATACCTTTTTTTTTTAACTACAAAGTGACATTTTCTATCTTATTTTACAGTGACATTAACACTAAACTAAGCCCTGTATTTCAGTAAGAAAAAATGATCTGCAGTTCATATTCCCACAACCACCACTGAAAGGAAACAGAAACACTGTGTTTTTCAAAGCTCCATTTCATCTTCCAGTTCAGGGCTGTCCCAGCTGTGTGAACAGTGGGGATGTTTTGGAAACACTGTGATTTTTGAACATTTCCACTGCAAGTCTGGAGAAAACAATTGATGTTAAGAAGTTCAGTGTTTTCTTCACCAGATCTCTCCCAGCTCTGTTTCAGCAGGGACTTCACAAGAGTTTGTATTTGCACACAAACTGTGCAACATTATCCAGTACAACCAACGTGTAGTTTTTACACTTTTCCCTTAGAAGTGAAGCTCCATCTGTCATCTGCTCCCAGTAAAACACTGCGTGGTCTGCAATCTCCACTGTATCTGCCAAATAGGACAAGCCCACTGTGAAGAGCTGAGTTTTCCAGCACTGGAGATTGTCAACCACTGACTCCACAAAGGACATTCTGGTGACAGCAAGAACAAGCAAGCAAAGGAGAGAGTTGACCAGAAACCTGCGTGAAAAGATTGAGGGCATCTTGAATTTCAGAGTGGTGTTTTCCTGAGGCAAGGAAAGTTTGTCCACATCAACCAGTTTGATTCCATTCCACTGGCTGGTGTCAAAGCTCTTCATTGTGGAGCTGATGTCCACGGTGGAGCAAGGTAAAGGAGTTTCTTTAAGCACCTTGATTTTCTCCCTAAACTCCTGCATCTGTTGCAGAAATATAATGGGTTCAGACACATCTTTGAAGGCCTCTGCAATGTTAAAAGCCATCCTCTGCTCCTGCAGGATGGTGTTCAGCTTATTGATCTCTGGGTCATAGGCCTGCATCACTGCCAGCTTCATGGTCTCAAAGTCGGACAGAATCTCGTTGCGTTTCTGCTCCAGCGTGTGCTGCAGCTTCTCAAAGAACTCCTTCACCTTGTCAGAATCTTTGGTGAGCATCTGCAGAGCTTTCCTCTTGCTGGTTTCTAAAGTATCCAGCCGTGAGAGGGCGTCTCCACAGCGCCAAGTTTCAAAGCCCTGGAACAGGGTCTCAAAAGCCCTCTTCTCCTGGGAATAAGCTTCTTCAATGGAGCAGAAAACGTGCTTCGTGTGGTCACCACGGGTGGCACAGACCCCGCAGATCAGCTGCATGTCTGTCCTGCAGAAGATGTTCAGGGGCTGCCCGCTGTGCACTTTGCACACGGGCATTTTGGGACTCACTTTGATTTTGTTGTACTTCTCCACGATGCCTTTCAGGGAGTAGTTGACTTGCAAGCTGTTGAGCCCAGTCACGGGAGTTTCCTTCCTGCAGGTGGGGCATTTGAAAGGGGATGGTCTCCAAAGGACGTTCCGCACGTTCCCCTCCAGGATCCCCTCCAAACACTTCCTGCAGAAGTTGTGTGAACAGGGCAGGACACGAGGATCATCAAACAGGCTGCAGCAAATGGGACAGGTGAGATCCTCCTCTAGCAGCTCCATCATTTCCTAGGAAAGAGGAGAAAAGATGGCAACAGAATTTATCACGTTTTATTTTGCCTTTGGGGATATCATGCAAAGAAAGATTTCCACCTGAGGCATGGCTCAGGGGAATCACAGCATGTTAGGGGTTGGAAGGGAGCTAGAAGATCATCTAGTGCAACCCCCCTGCCTAGAGCAGGGGCACCTAGACCAAGTCACCCAGGAACAGATCCAGGTGGGGCTGGAATGTCTCCAGAGCAGGAGACTCCACAACCTCCCTGGGCAGCCCCTGCCAGGCTCTGCCACCCTCACTGGGAAAAAGGGAGATGCTCCACTCCCTTCAGCATCTTGCTGCCCTGCACTGGACCCTCTCCAGTAGCTCTTTGTCCCTCTTGAACTGGGGTGCCCAGTACTGGACACAGTATTCCAGATGGGAAAACTAGGACCTACTTCTATCTCTTCAGTCCCCTCAAGACAGAGCCTCAGCTGGGTTTCTGCAGCCAGTCCAGTTAGCTGTGGTATGTGGCCAGCAGATGGCAGGCACAAGAATGGCTCAGTGTCACAGCATCATAATGTCAGGGGTTGGAAGGGACCTAGAAGATCATCTAGTCCAAGCAGAACCACTTTTGGACTCTCAACTAGAAATGCTGGAAAAGAAGACTTGCCAAACCCAGCAAGAACTCTGAATGAAAATAACTCGTGTATTCATAACAGCTCAAGACTGCTCCTCACTGATGCAACAGACAGCAACTGGATTTGCACAACACCCAGCTCAACCTGCTAACTCCTCCAGAGCTCAGTTTCAAACCAGAAGGCAATATTAAAGGTGACTGAAAAAACCCAACTGCAGAATTTCTTCAGCTACAGAATATGTGACATGGCTCTCTGCTCCCCCTGCAAAGACACCACTCACTTAAAAAGTTCTCTTTTTCTTGCTGCTGCAAGGTTGTAAATAACACAGGAAGGTGTATTGTTGAGCTATTTATTCAGCATAGCTAAAACACTCCAGCTGCTGGTAATCCTTGGGAACATGCCAAAACTCTCCAACACTTAGTTCTGAGCTATAATTAGAAAGATGCTTCTCCTGTATAAGGTGATTTTGAGGCACATTTCCATGCTAGAACAAGCAACATTTCTCTTCCATCCTCTTCCTACTGCCAAAAATCATGGGATGACAGGAAGACACTGATTTTGCCCCTACACTCTTAAGTCTTCCTCATTAATTCCTTCCTTCCCCTCTTTCCAACTAGTACTCACAGTTTTTAGCCACCACAGAAGCACAAATTCTGCTCATGTGTTAAGAGGGTGATAACTACAAAACTGACAACTCTCCATCTTTTAGACAGTGGAAATTCACAGTGCAGAAAATATTTGCCCTAGTCCTTTATCAGGGAGGATTTTATTCCTTAGGGAGCTGGAAAAGCAGCAGTTTTGCAGGCCTGACAGTGAGGAGTGCAACCCACTGCAGAAAATATTTTCTATGACATTCAAACACTGAAGATTCTCATGCTCCTAAAAACACAAAAAACTACACAAAACCACTTTATGATCCAAACAAAACTGTCCTGTTGCATTCCAACCCTTCTTATCCAATTAATTGTTTTATAAATATAATTTCAAATCCATTATATATCATTTTAACTCTCCTACTTTAGGAAATGGGCAAGTCTAAGTTTCCACCCTTACACCAGTAACACCAAATCAAATATACTGGAAACCAGTATGACTGGTTGAGACAGCAAACTTCAGTCTTCTCTAGGACATCAATATCAGAGAGTAAATTCCCTGTAGATTGATTCAAACATCCCTTTGACTTAGCAACTTGGTATTTGTGTGAGGAATAGCAGCACCTTCTTCCTTGTGAGTTTCTCTGTGTATTTTCTGATCCCTGTTTGGATCACTCTGGAATTGCTCACCTGTGGCCCATGGGCCAAAAGGTGCAGAGCAGTTTCTTCCTGCACAAACTCCCTGGGTCCAAGCCTGGCAGATGTCACTCATCAGCAAGAGCAACTTGCAGAATTAGGAAGAACAGCAGAACAAATCAAACCCTAAACACAACCAGCACCACAGCAGCTTTTTCCCACAGTCCAAAGAGAAATTCACTCACTGTGCTTCTCAGCACAAAAGTTGGATTTCCCAGTCAGCTTTAGGCTAAAAAGAAACCCAAAATTTCACCAAGCTTCAAACAAAACAAAATAAACAGCTCTTGAATGACAAATTCTCTGCATTGGCATGTAAATATTACAAAACCTGACCGACTCAGGCTGCATTTCCACAAGCATTTGAGCCAGGGAGGAGAATTCTCATGTCCTTTCCAAGGGCACCTTCACCCTAGTCACGACAAGCCATTTGAGCAGCTCTGTCAGACTGGGGTGTTCAATCGCCCCAAAAATAAAAGAATCCCGAGCAGATAAGGCAAGGTGGAGATCAGAGCTCCTCCTTCCAGCAGCAACAACTGCAGCTGTGCTCACCCCATCAAGGGGGACTGCGACCTAACGGAGGATTAGTGCAAAGATTTTAACATAGCACGCTTGACCTCCAGCTGTGGAAGGTACCCAGGCCAAAAGGAGCAGAGGAAAGCTGTTACTTCACGGACAAAGGGTTTTTTCCAGGAGTAGCAGGCAGATCCAACACCTTCAGAAACTAGAAAGGCCTGGAGAAAGAAGCAGTTCTGATTCCGTGCAGCTCCAGCCCCACGAATCCTCATCCTCACGGCTTGTCCGCCTTCCACGCGGCGGGGCAGCGCCATCGCACTGCGCTGCTATCTCCTCCTCTTCCCTCTGCCCCAAGCTCCCTCTGCTTCTCGTTACCATCACCGTCCTGCCCGGGGCCGATCGCTGCCACGCTTGCGGGGCCCAGCGCTGCTCCAGAGCCGCCGGCCACGGCCTCCCTGCGGTCACATGCGCTCCGCCGGGCACCGCTGCCCGGGAAGGGCGGCCCTGGGAGGCTGCTGAGCCCCGCACGGTGAAGCGGCAGCGGGCGGTAGCTGGAAGGAGAGCTAAGAGCCAAACCACCGCCGGCCTTCGCTCGCCCGACCTCACACCGCCGCGGCCTTCGCTGTTCCGGCCGGGCCTGCCGCTTCTGCCGCCGGCACCGCTTAGCGACCGGGCCCGGCCCGGCTCCCACCGCCCCGCTCCGCTCCGAGGCCGCCGCCGCCTTCCACCCGCCCGCCCCCGGCCCGCTCACCTCGGCAAACCGCGGCGATGCGGGGAGCGGCGGAGGTCGGTGGCGAGGGTCGCTGCCCGGGGCCGCCATCCACCGGCCGCCTCTCCGCACGCCCCTCCTCGCCGCGCCCCGCCGCTCGGCCCCCGGGGAGGGAGGGTGGGAAGGCCCCGGCTCTGCCTCCGGCCCGAGACCCAGAAGCGATCGGCCGGGAGCCCCTGCTCTCCGTTCCGGACTGGGTGCGCACACCCACCTTGGCTGGAGGCCGCCGAGCCCTCCCCAGGGCAGGAGCTGCTGCTGCGGGTCGTCCGTGTGCCTGTGAGAGGCAAAGAAACCCCCCGAGGCTGCTGCGAGAGGAACGAGCAAGCAGGCAGGGGGTGGATGCGGCTCGTCTCAGCCGAGCAGGCTGCCTCTTCCTCCCCCGAGCTGTTATTGACCGGTTCTGTTGTTGATTAGCTCAATTAGACTTCGGACTGCAGGTCCCAGGGGTGCATTGCGCTGCTGGGTGGCTGAACATCTTCCACCTGCTGAAATGCCTGGTTAAAAAAAAGCCACGTTGTTTTAGCCATATTTAGGTCTGTGCTTCGTGAGAGGATTGAGAGACAGTCCTGGTTGTTCTATGCATTGGCTTCCATCTGTTGGACCCTCTCCTTACAGGACTAAGCTGAGACTGTGGAGAAGCTTTGTGATCTTTCTTTTCTCCTCAGCCAACAGGTCTCACATCAAAGCCAACCTGAACTGGCTTTTGAATTCAAGCCTGTGAAACATGACATCAGAAGTGGTTCCAAAACACACTCTGTGATAGTTTCATCTGTTCCTCAGCTCCCCAACTTGTGTGACATCCCACTGCTTGTGTGTTGACATTTTCCAAGTTCCCCTCATCTTCACTTTCCCAATGGCCATTTTTACACCTAATCTTCTCTTTAGTTTCATGGGTAGAGCTGTTAACAACATGGTATTTTAGATTCCTCACTCATTATTCATAAATTTATTGTATTTTTTTTTCCTGATATATTTTTAGAATGCATTTTATTCTCCAATAACTCTTTGGGCTGGTCCTATTCTGTCTCCTTATAAATGAGTGGACACTTTCCCACCCAGGTTATCTCCTTTTTATTAGGAACATCTGAAAATGTTCTTGTCCCTCCTTGCCTGGGTTTTCTTCTGTCAAAGATGAAAGCTTAAATTTCTGGGCAAGCACACCATGGGATTTCTGTGTTTGGTGCATGGAGAGCCAGCACTGTAATTAAGTGTACCATGGCTGTCCTAAGTGTAATCAAATACCATTTGGAGTCTCTCTGACACAGATAGTTGGGCACAAGCATTTTGCACACATCTTTCTGTACTATCTATCTATCTAAATGGCCTCAAGTGGCACCAGGGGAGGTTTATGTTGGACCAAGTCACCCAGGAACAGATCCAGGTGGGGCTGGAATGTCTCCAGAGCAGGAGACTCCACAACCTCCCTGGGCAGCCCCTGCCAGGCTCTGCCACCCTCACTGGGAACAAGTTTTTCCTTGTGTCTCCCCTAAACCTCTTGTGCTCCAACTGACTCCCATTGCCTCTTGTCACTGAGCAGAGTCTGGCTCCATCCTCCCTACACTGCCCTGAACATCGATAGTCATGGATGAGTTTGTTGCATAGTGCCTGTTGTTAGCTTTAAACTCCAGGCAGGGCTCAGACCATGGCTCTTCTACTCAGCACTATGACCAGATTTCTGAGAGGGAAGCTGTACCTTGTGGTTCCCTGGCTGCTGCTGCCCTCCTGAGCTGTGTCAGCTCTGCCAGCCCTGGCAGGTGCTTTTGCAGAGCAGCTGGGCCCCGCTAAGCTAGCAGAACGCTGTGCCCTTTTCTTTGCCAGGGTCAGTTTTCTGCTGATTCAACGAGTTAAACCAGTTCAGGGCAAGATTAGGCAATCACCAGATCTAACATCAGAGGAGTGAGGATAAGAGCTTTTTCCCTTTCAGTGGAAGCAAGCTTCTAATGTGACTCAAGTTGTAACAGGCAGTTTTACCCTGAGAGGCAGAATCACGGAAGGTTAAGCCAAGCTGAGACAGTGGTACTGGCAAAAAAGATCATTCCATCTTTTTCCTTTCCCTTAGTCATGCTTTCCTGATGTCTCCTCTCTGCTGGCTCTGACATTCATGCAGCCACATGTTAGGTTAGATCTGCCTGCCAACAGAGCTGAAAACTAATCCAGGTTTTTTTCTTTTTAATTAAAAAAAAAAAAAGAAGTTTTCAGTAGGATCGATTATTGGCAGCCAGCTGACACCACAGCCAAACAAACAGCAATGCCAGGATGAGCCAGCAAGTGGGCCTGTTTCAGCAGCAGCCTGCACACACGTCAGCATCAACCAGTAGTGTCCCTGCAGACCATCATTTCACAAACACTTCCAGCCAGCTATTGCCAGTGCCTGCTGCCAAAAGTAACACAGCCTTGCCCTTCAGCTACACCAGCTGCTCATTCCGGGCCCCAGGCACCCCGTGTGCTGTGCTGGAGAAGATGTCTGAAACCAAACTGATTGATAGAAGTAGCTGAAGTGAAAAGCAGCTGCTTTTTTTTTTTTTTTGCTTCTTTTCTTTTGTGCCCAGGTTTGTGTTCCCCAGCAGAAGCCATGCTACCAAAGAACAGGCAGACTGGAGTTGTCTCCTAGGGTTAAACACCACAGCAAGAGGTGAGTTGAGGTCATTTTCCAGTCATATCCTTGGCTGTTACAGTCATACCTGCCTGTTACTTCCCACTGAAGGAGGTTAAACCTTCAGGTCCCATTGCAGAGGTGTCAGAGCACACAGTGCACTCCCCATTGGGACAGGGACCTGCTGCTCTGTTGCTGGAAATGCAATTGCAAGCAATTTCTCTCACACTGAAATGGAGAGAGACAATCTGAGATGTACCACGTAGTTGCTGTGGGGACCTCAATACAGAAATAAATCTGCAGTTGATGCTGATAGCAGCTCAGGAAGGAGATGGTGTAAGATAACATAAAGAAACTAGTCAAAACAGCTCCATGTATCAGACACCTGACTCATACATAGCAGTTTCACAACTCTATCATATCTGACCATAACAGATACATCTGGACTATATTAAGCACGAGAGATCAGAGAAAGCAAATTCTTCTTCCATAAAAGCTACTTTTCATATGCATTGTAGAAATGCCAGGCATTAAAAATCCACCAAGGATGGTCAGCAATTGAAATAATCAACTTCTGCTTTGGGGTCTGCATTTCAGGGGCTGCCTTGTTATCTGCAGGGACTCTGATGACTATTTGAGCAGCACTGATCCGCTCTGCAGTCTTACATCCAGAACTTTAACTAATATTCAGCACTTTGCCAGCTTCTTCTGCAAGGGGGAGGGGGGAGAATTGGTGATGAATTCAGTTAGCTCCTTAGCATAATCCTATTATTTAGCAAGAATGTACAGCCACGTCCCATTCCCTTGCACGCAGAGGAAGCAAAAGGGAGGGAGCGCTGCACGGCAGTCCAAGCTTGCTGCTCCAGCCAGGATGCTTTGCCCAGAAGAAGCTGTCCCTTGGCTTTTTTTTTTTTCCTCAGGGCCATGCACCACTGCTTCTCCCACTGTCTGCTGGCTCTCCAGCAGTGTTTCCTATCCCAGACATGGACACAGGCAAATACAGCTGCAACCAATCTGTGCATCCGTGAGCAATCCCTCAGGAGAGCTCTCTGACTTTCCCCAGTGACTGCTTGCTCATACAGTTAGCTCATCTCAGCACTTGGCCACAGAGCTCTGTGCTGTGGGCAGCACTTTCTAGTTTTTCACTCCCTTCTGCCATAAAAAGAGTTGAATTGCTCCTTCCTGAACAAAGCACTGTCAGTTTTCGGGAGGTTTGGGATTGTCTAGAGATCAAAGCTCTGCCCTGGTAGGCTTTGCTTATATTGCGTGAAGAGAAGTGACCTCCAAAGTAAACAGAGCAACAAGGAACAAAATTAATTTTCATATACACTTTTTTTTCTATGACTTGGCAAGCATCAGATGAACTGTATAGAACAGAAGACTTCCTACAGAAGGCTAATCCTCACAAGAACACATTATCATGAAGATTTCAAAAGGACAAGCACAACCTGTTTTTCGTCTGAGACCTTGTCTGTGTCATCTTCCAAACCACAGGCCTGACCCTGGGAGTGGAAGGACTGCTTTCAATAAACAAACCTTGCTTTTTCCACTCCTGCACCAGCATTTACTTCTGTGCAAGCTGAATGGAGACAGAATCATGGAATCCTAGCCTGGCTAGGGCTGGAAGGGACCTCCAAAGGGCATCTAGTGCAGCCCCCTGCAGTGAGCAGGGACACCCTCAACTAGCCCAGGCTGCTCAGAGCCTTGGCCAACCTCCCCTGGAATAGCTCCAGGGATGGGGCCTCAATCACCTCCCTGGGGAGCCTGTGCCACTGATCCACCACCCTCAAGGGCAAGAACTTCTTCCTGATATCCAGTCTCAATCTCCTCTTCTCTAATTTAAACCCATTACCCCTCATCCTTTCACTCCAAGCCCTTGGAAACTGCCCCTCTCTGACTGATGAGTCGTGTTGTAGGATGTGCTGTAAGGATGGGAAAGAGTTCCCCCCTCTCCCACGAATTTGGCAGCACTGGGGAACTTTTCTGAGCCATGCTCATCCACAGCCAGTAGATCCCTTTGCAGAGCTAATGAGAGACACTTGCATTTTGTGAATGGAGCTCTGACCTAGAGAACAAAACAAGCCAACGACCATCATTTGCTTTCACTGGGGCCTCCAAATACTCCTGCGTTTGTGAAATGGATGGGACTGGTCATTTTCCTCTTCTTCTAACAGGGTTCCCAGACAAAATGCCTCTGCTGCTACTGTTCAAGGAAATAAAGTTAAAACCCTGTGAGCAACAAACTTGTTTAGGCATGCTGAGCATAATTCTGCTTCCAGTGTGGGAGGGTCCTAAATACTTGGGCTCCCCAGTGAATGAAATGCACTTTCAGAAAGGCAGGATCTGAATTAACCCTTCATTACCAAGCACTTAGAAGCATTACACTTCTAAATATTGATGCCTAGATCTTAATTTTGTTGTGGACTTTGAGCAATGTAAAAGTTTTGGTGTTCCAATATGCTCTAAGCAGGCTGACAAGCACATTCACTGATGTGGTCCTACCCTGCTGGAATTGTTTACCTCATCCTCCAAGAAAAGTATATGAAGAAGCCATGTTTCTTACCAGCTGACCAGTTGACTCTTGCCTTAGTTCCACTGGAGCAACGCTGGTGCTGTCTGATACTGGAGCCTTCATTCAGGGCACAACTTTGCAGCTGTTCCTTGCATTGTGACACTGAGCTGCCACCAGCCACTGTCAGGGTGCTCAGCAGCCGGGCTCGGCACCTGGAGGGAGGCAAGATGGATGTGGGGATGAGAGCTGCACTGACCTTGGTCCCCTGAGGCTTCCTGCCTGCTGAGCACATAGGCACTGGAGTCAATGAGCTCCAAAGCAGCACCAGCAACTTTCCCAGGCTGTGGCATGCACTTCACCCAAGCAGTGCTGCAGTCTGCTGGCTGGAAAACCAGCCTCTCCAGTTAAGAAAGTGGTGGAGCAGGAAACTGGCAGGAAGGCACAGCCAGCAACTGCTGGTCCTGCCCTGGAATCCAACTGATGTGGCAAGCCTGGCTTCATGTGGCAAGATGCTCTTGTATTCCTAGTGCTCATTCTGAAGAAGAGAGGGCTTACTGGGGCACAGAACAAAAAATGGGATGGGGATTCTTTTGGAGGTTGAATATCTTTTTTTTTCTTTAACTATGTTAACATTTGTCATTTACCATTTTACGTTACCTTTGTAACAAACCCACAGTGTGAGACAGACAACAAAAATCCTTCAGTAGCTTAAATGGGACTAATTATGTGAACAAGTTACCAGTGAGAATTATGGTGTCCTTCATACGAAGTAAATAAACATCAGTTTCCACCTCATATTTATTTCTTAGACTTTCAAGACCAATCCCATTTGGCATATTTGAAGGAAGTGAGCTCTTGACCCCAGATGTTTATGGGCTGTAACAGTAAGTCCAATAAAAGAAATGAGGCATATTTTAAAGCTGCTCTTAAAATCACATTGGGTTCAGGCAAAATTTGAGGAAAACAGCATTTCACCTCATGTTTCAATTCAAGGGTGTGACTGATATAGCCCATCCATTCCAGGAAGATATTTCTTGCTAAGAAGATTTATTTTAACAGAGGGTTTAAAATATCCACTTAACAGCCTACACTGCCCAATACAAATAACATTGTATCACGTAGGTTACATGGGTTGCATCATATTATATACTATTATTATAGTATTAATATAAAGTATTATATATATTTATTATTATTATAAAATGGTAAGGGACCTTTGTAGGTGAAATGCCACAAAACACCTTCTGAACATCATGAGAAACCACAATTTCATCCCAAATTGGTTTGGAGATAAAGAAGCCCTTAAACATAAATATTTAATTACTCCTTCTCTGGATGCTGTGTGCTATAGGGAGTATAGAGTACAGACTCCTTTAGCTTCAATGACTCTTGTCATCTTTTGACTTTTACAAGAAAGAATTAAAATAATAACAATTAAAAGAAAGGAAGATAAATGGTTTTGTTGTTACTTTCAGCCAAGAATAACCAGTAAATTTCCACAGAGGACTCCCTTCCCACATTGCCCAGCACTGTGAAGTTTACTGATGCAACACCTACCACCTGCCCATCATGTTCTTTATATACACATATATATATATATATATATTTAAACCCCCCCCCAAAAAGTCCTATATTTATATATAGTTTCAGACTGCCCTTCAGGTGGCCGCCTGCTGAGGCCACTCTCCAGCCCAGCGCCTCAGCTGAGGGGGAAGGCGGGAAGCCGAGGGCGGGAAGCCGAGGGCGGGAAGGAGGGAGGAGGAGGTTTCCGCCTGCACTTGTTTTCATTTAAACTCTCACTTCCTCAAGCAAGATATGGTTATTTAATATGATGTTTAATGGGATTTTTATTTCAGCCCGCGCTCAATCTCCCGAGACCCACCCTGGGCACAGCCGCGACCCGGGCTCGCCTTTGCCCGCCACTTCCCGCCATGCAGCGCTGAGGCGGGAGGAGGGGGAAACACGGGTGTCCTCTTCCTTCCTCCCGCCCGCCAGGGAGCGCTGTGGGGGGCTGTGAGGGGCTATGAGGCACTGTGAGGCGCTATGAGAGGCTATGAGGGGTTGTGAGGAGCTATGAGGGGTTGTGAGGAGCTATGAGGGGTTGTGAGGCGCTGTGAGTGGTTGTGAGGAGCTATGAGGAGCTATGAGGGGTTGTGAGGAGCTATGAGGGGTTGTGAGGCGCTGTGAGGGGTTGTGAGGGGCTGAGAGGTTGTGAGGGGCTACGACTGCGCCTGCGCGGGGCGTGGCGGGACCCGCCCAGTCATGGCCGCCTCCATCTTCTGCTGCTGGCCCTGCTGCGAGAGGGATGGCGACGGCAGCATCCCCCTGAAGGAGATGCCGGCGGTGCAGCTCGACACTCAGCGCATGGGTGAGCGTTGGAGGGAACGGGGTCGGCCCTTCCCTTCGCCGCTAGCCGCCTGTGGCTGGCCGGGGGCGGGGTGCGTGTCGCCTGGAAGCTCCAATGCGGAGCTGCTGGAGGTGTCGGGTTTGGGTTGTGGGGAATCTGGAAGATCATCTAGTTGCAAACCCCTTGCCGTGGGCAGGGACACCTCCCACTATATGGGGTTGGTCAGAGTTCCATCCAGCCTGGCCCTGAAGGCTTCCAGAGATGAGGCATCCACAGCTTCCCTGGGCAGCCTGTGCCAGTGTCTCAGCACCCTCACACTGAAGAGCTTTTTACTAATGTCTAATCGAAATCTGCCCTCTTTCAGCTTGAAACCGTTGCCCCTCATCCTCTTACACTCCCTGCCTGGTAGAGACCCTCCCTATCTCTTGTTTAGACCCCCTTTAAGTACAAGGTTTCCCCAGAGCCTTTTCTCTGGTTAAATACCACAGTGCTCTCAGCCAGTCCTCACACAAACTGAAGTTCTTTCCCTTGAGGGTGGTGGATCAGTGGCACAGGCTCCCCAGGGAGGGAGTTGAGGCCCCATCCCTGGAGCTATTCCAGGGGAGGTTGGCCAAGGCTCTGAGCAGCCTGGGCTAGTTGAGGGGATCCCTGCTCCCTGCAGGGGGCTGCACTAGATGCCCTTTGGAGGCCCCTTCCAGCCCTAACCATTCTATGATTCTAAGTCTTCTGAGGAAGGAAAATTTAGCAGAGATTCTAAATTCTTAGTTATGCTTCTGATGTGGCTGAGCAAGGGTTGTAAGCAGCATGGTGCCCTGAAACTCAAGAGGTGGCATTTTTGGAGCATATAGATGAACTAGTCTTTAAACAGCCTTCCTTTCTCTACTTCAAAGTGTGGCCCATCATAATTCATACAGGCTAATGACTGACTTTGGGGCAGAAAGGACAAAAAGTTTTCTTATTATTGAGAAGGGCTTTTTAAGGGCTGCTTCCAGACTTCTAAAAAATGTTTTGAAGTTTTGTGTTTTCTTTTTTCTTGCAGGAACAGATGTTGTCATTGTTAAAAATGGCAGAAGAATATGTGGCACGGGAGGCTGTTTAGCCAATGCACCTCTGCATCAGAACAAGAGCTATTTTGAGTTTAAAATCCAGTCCACAGGTTAGTCAGCAAAAATGTACAGCTTTAAATTCAGAAGGTATGTCAGATCACCTGTCAGTGGTTGTACCTCAAATCCTGAGCACATGCACCTTATTGCATCCTTGAACTTGTGAACGTGGGGGAGTTCTATAAGTTATCATAGTATAAAATGAATTTAATTTCTTTATTTTAAATTGTGGCTCTGAAATATGAAAAAGAATGGTGAGTATCTCACTAAAAGAGTGCAGCTGCTAAAAATCCACATTGTTTTGTGTGCTGTTATCATATTTTAGAGCAGGGTTTTGGTAAATAAATGCTGATGACCACATGAAACACTGTAGCTGTGAAATATTTTTTAATAGTGCAGTTTATGCAGCAGTACTTGTGGCTATTTGCACATGTGCCCAAGCAAGGGTGACACTCCTTGTGCTGCCCTTTGCTCTTCAACTCAAAGCCAATTCCAACACCACCTTTTTCTTAGGATCATCCTAACTCTTGGGAAGAGTCTGATCTGAATCTTTTTCACAACTCTTGTCCTTTTTATTCTTAATTTTTTATTAGAAAATATTGCTATGCAATTTTATCTTTTGAAATTAATGTTCTTGGGGTTTTTTTTCTTCATTTTAGTGTTGTATAGATTAAATAATCCCAGGTTGGTTGGGTTGGTTTTTTTACACTTTCTCCTTATAAATTATATTTTTACACTTTTGCTTGGTTTTTTTTTTCTTCTAGAATATATCTGAAATTGACCTAATTTGTCTTGAGGTGTGATGCTTAAAATGGGTGCTCTGCTCCAGCTGCAGCAGCAGTAGCTGTCCTTCACCTGCTTTAAATATGATTTATCTGCTTTATCCTGCCACATCCAGCAGCCTTTCACAACAGCAGGGCACAGACTCAGTGCTCAGCATGTGGCCTCTGATAACCTCTAAATTATATTTTATGAACTCTTTTCCAAGCCACTGTTCCATTTATGCCACTTGCTGTTCCTGCAGCTGTTCATCATCCAGAAAAAGCAAATGCATGTTCCATATTTCAGACCTCTTAACCACTTTGTCAGGATCATTTCAAAGCTCTCTGAAGAGCTGGCAGGCCTGTCAGGTTGGTGTTGGCAGCACATTTAATAAGCACATCATCAAGTTACCCAGGTCAGTGTGGGGAATATGGAACAGTATCAGCCCTTATGCATTCAGTGGAAAACCTCACACCCCACCTGAGTCATCCTCTTTTGGTTTGACAGGGTGCTGCTGATGGGCAATCCTGGGACACACTTTTCCAACCGATATATTTGTGCTGCTCTGACTCTCTAGCCCCTGTTTTCATTATTTTGACTATTTCAGTGTTGTATGTGTTTCAAAAACTACCAAATCAACACCTAACATTTCTTCTTTTTCCCCAAGACTGGTGTAACCAACTGAAAAAGGAAATTGTGCTACTCATAAATCCATGCTGGTTGGATTTATTTTTTACCTCCTCCTACAGCCTTAGAGTTTGTTTCCAGTATTTCTCTAGGAATAAAGCTACATGGTTGCAATCCTCTGACTCCTTTTTTCAAGGTAGATGGTGTTTATCTGTTGTTGGTTTTTCTTCCTCCACTTCTTCTTTGCTTAGTAAACATATTTTCTTTGTTTATACTCTTTGTTTCCTCTTCATCTCACTGGTGCCTGCAGGGGGGAAGCCAGTGCTAGGGTCAGACAGTCTTCCAAATTGTGTGGTTCTTGGTTTCTTTGTTTTTTTTAAAATTTTCTAACCATGTTAATGTCACCTTTTAGGGATTTGGGGTGTTGGAGTTGCAACCCAGAAAGCAAACTTGAATCAAATTCCACTTGGGCAAGATGTCCATAGTCTGGTGATGAGAAATAGTGGAGCTCTCTACTATAACAATGAGGAGAAAAATACACTACCAGCAAACAACCTTCCTCAGGAGGGTGATGTGGTGGTGAGTTTCTTTATGCTTTTCTACTTCCTGAGCTGTTCCCAGTTCCCTCTCATTTACAGCTGTCTGCTCAGCCTGCCCATTCCAGTCTAATTGTTCAGCTGGCATCTCCCAGTTTGGAAAGTGCTGACTCCCCCATTGTGTTTGAGCAGATCAGCAGCCTGGGTATCAGTTGTGGTTTATGGCTGTTGTTTTCTCAATGTCCTGGTAGAGATTTAGCTTCAAAAAATACATAGGAACAATGCAATAAAATTCAGACCATTTATCACCACTAATTTTTCTTGCAGGGTGACCATGCCTCTATATGGCAGTGGTTAGAAATTCCATCTTTGAAGTCCCAAACAGCTATGATGCCTCCAGCATTTACATTCAGATAGTATATTATTCTTCTAATCCCCTTCTGAATTTGTTGGTTTGCTTTGTTTTTTGGAGGTTTGCAGACTCATTTCAGCATTTGGCCAACTGGTGTAGTCTGAAGAACTTAAACTGATCACAAAAAGTAGATGATGTGTCACTGCTAACTCCCCAGTTTTCATAAATCTCAATTTATTTTGTTCTGTTATGAAAATAGATTTCTGAAATACTGAATGACAACACAAATTGCCACACTCAACCATACCAAAACAGTGAGAAAAATCATTTAGGTGACAAATAAGTAATTTATTACCTTGTTAGTGTTTGCTTTCTGCTCTGTAGTCAGCATATTTATAACAGTGTGTATGAAACCATGATCTTGCTGCTGGCAAAATAAATGAGCTGAGAGAGGTTTCCATATGGAAGTGTGGACAGATTAACTTAATTCATAGCTATTTGTTAAAGGAATTTTCACAATATATTAAACACTATGCATTCTTCTTATTTATATTAAAAATCATTGAAAAATTTAGCATGGTGAAGAATAATTTGGAAATTTGCTTTGTAAACTTAGTGAGATGCGGAGTGCAGTGCTGTGCTGCATCCAAACTGCATGAGTGTTCAGGAATCCTGAGTATTTGGAAAGAAAAATGCCATTTATTAATTGCTAGTCCTTCACAGGAATATTTCAAGTGAGGTTTTCCAGGATGCTGTGGTTCATAAAGGTGCTAAAATTTGCTAAAGAGGCTACATTAAGTAGCAATCTCGTGCATATAGACTCATTAATGCTTTCTTGTTAATTTTCTGTAGGGTATTACATATGATCATGTAGAATTAAATGTATATTTAAATGGGAAGAATATGCATTGTCCAGCTTCTGGAATCAGAGGGACTGTCTATCCAGTGGTCTATGGTAAGTCAGATTTTCACACTTTCACAACATGGACAAATATTTTTGTACCAAGTCTGTCTTGTGAGCTGTGTATTCTCCACACTTCAATGGAATACACATCCCCCACTTACTTTGGCAACTACAGCAGTAAGTTGCATGAAAATGCAAACCTTGGAAAAGGGAAAAATATTTCACCTTTTTTTTAATGATGCTTAATAGCTGAGGAAAAACCCCTCCCAACCCCTAAGGTTCTGTGGCTGTCTGAGCTGGTCAGTTGTTGCTGCGTTCCCGAGCCACACGATGGCGCTGCGAAGACGCGGTGGCAGCCGCTGGTGCCTGCGGCGCTGCGGGGTCTCCCTGCGGAGAGCTCCCTGAGCACCGGGAAACGCAGCTGCTGTAAAGAATCACNAAGACTGGTGTAACCAACTGAAAAAGGAAATTGTGCTACTCATAAATCCATGCTGGTTGGATTTATTTTTTACCTCCTCCTACAGCCTTAGAGTTTGTTTCCAGTATTTCTCTAGGAATAAAGCTACATGGTTGCAATCCTCTGACTCCTTTTTTCAAGGTAGATGCTGTTTATCTGTTGTTTGGTTTTTCTTCCTCCACTTCTTTGCTTAGTAAACATATTTTCTTTGTTTATACTCTTTGTTTCCTCTTCATCTCACTGGTGCCTGCAGGGGGGAAGCCAGTGCTAGGGTCAGACAGTCTTCCAAATTGTGTGGTTCTTGGTTTCTTTGTTTTTTTTAAAATTTTCTAACCATGTTAATGTCACCTTTTAGGGATTTGGGGTGTTGGAGTTGCAACCCAGAAAGCAAACTTGAATCAAATTCCACTTGGGCAAGATGTCCATAGTCTGGTGATGAGAAATAGTGGAGCTCTCTACTATAACAATGAGGAGAAAAATACACTACCAGCAAACAACCTTCCTCAGGAGGGTGATGTGGTGGTGAGTTTCTTTATGCTTTTCTACTTCCTGAGCTGTTCCCAGTTCCCTCTCATTTACAGCTGTCTGCTCAGCCTGCCCATTCCAGTCTAATTGTTCAGCTGGCATCTCCCAGTTTGGAAAGTGCTGACTCCCCCATTGTGTTTGAGCAGATCAGCAGCCTGGGTATCAGTTGTGGTTTATGGCTGTTGTTTTCTCAATGTCCTGGTAGAGATTTAGCTTCAAAAAATACATAGGAACAATGCAATAAAATTCAGACCATTTATCACCACTAATTTTTCTTGCAGGGTGACCATGCCTCTATATGGCAGTGGTTAGAAATTCCATCTTTGAAGTCCCAAACAGCTATGATGCCTCCAGCATTTACATTCAGATAGTATATTATTCTTCTAATCCCCTTCTGAATTTGTTGGTTTGCTTTGTTTTTTGGAGGTTTGCAGACTCATTTCAGCATTTGGCCAACTGGTGTAGTCTGAAGAACTTAAACTGATCACAAAAAGTAGATGATGTGTCACTGCTAACTCCCCAGTTTTCATAAATCTCAATTTATTTTGTTCTGTTATGAAAATAGATTTCTGAAATACTGAATGACAACACAAATTGCCACACTCAACCATACCAAAACAGTGAGAAAAATCATTTAGGTGACAAATAAGTAATTTATTACCTTGTTAGTGTTTGCTTTCTGCTCTGTAGTCAGCATATTTATAACAGTGTGTATGAAACCATGATCTTGCTGCTGGCAAAATAAATGAGCTGAGAGAGGTTTCCATATGGAAGTGTGGACAGATTAACTTAATTCATAGCTATTTGTTAAAGGAATTTTCACAATATATTAAACACTATGCATTCTTCTTATTTATATTAAAAATCATTGAAAAATTTAGCATGGTGAAGAATAATTTGGAAATTTGCTTTGTAAACTTAGTGAGATGCGGAGTGCAGTGCTGTGCTGCATCCAAACTGCATGAGTGTTCAGGAATCCTGAGTATTTGGAAAGAAAAATGCCATTTATTAATTGCTAGTCCTTCACAGGAATATTTCAAGTGAGGTTTTCCAGGATGCTGTGGTTCATAAAGGTGCTAAAATTTGCTAAAGAGGCTACATTAAGTAGCAATCTCGTGCATATAGACTCATTAATGCTTTCTTGTTAATTTTCTGTAGGGTATTACATATGATCATGTAGAATTAAATGTATATTTAAATGGGAAGAATATGCATTGTCCAGCTTCTGGAATCAGAGGGACTGTCTATCCAGTGGTCTATGGTAAGTCAGATTTTCACACTTTCACAACATGGACAAATATTTTTGTACCAAGTCTGTCTTGTGAGCTGTGTATTCTCCACACTTCAATGGAATACACATCCCCCACTTACTTTGGCAACTACAGCAGTAAGTTGCATGAAAATGCAAACCTTGGAAAAGGGAAAAATATTTCACCTTTTTTTTAATGATGCTTAATAGCTGAGGAAAAACCCCTCCCAACCCCTAAGGTTCTGTGGCTGTCTGAGCTGGTCAGTTGTTGCTGCGTTCCCGAGCCACACGATGGCGCTGCGAAGACGCGGTGGCAGCCGCTGGTGCCTGCGGCGCTGCGGGGTCTCCCTGCGGAGAGCTCCCTGAGCACCGGGAAACGCAGCTGCTGTAAAGAATCACACAATCGCAGTGTCAGGGGTTGGAAGGGACCTAGAAGAGCATCTAGTGCAACCCTCCTGCCAAAGCAGGGGCACCAAAACACATCCAGGTGGGGCTGGAATGTCTCCAGAGCAGGAGACTCCACAACCTCCCTGGGCAGCCCCTGCCAGCCTCTGCCACCCTCACTGGGAACAAGTTTTTCCTTGTGCTTCCCCCAAACCTCTTGTGCTCCAACTGACTCTCAAGTACCCAACTAGTCAGAACAGCAAGATCCCTTTCAAAGGCAACTTCTTCCAAGAAACTTGCTACAGCAGCAACATTAGACAAAACAGGAAAGCTTCATCTCCATGTTTTGGTTTGGGATTTAGATATCTCAGAGCCAAGGTAGGAATTTTTCCCTCTAGGTTCAGTTCCAACTCCTACTAGGATATTTGTACAGTTCTGCAGTATTTATGCAGTCTCATGTTTTGTCTAATGTTGTGACTAGTTGTGTACCTAGAAAGATGGCATCCCAGAGGATCAAGCTGCAAGTTGGAAGTGTTCCTGCTGTAATCCTTTCTGTTTGTTTCTCTTCTGCAGTCGATGACAGTGCCATTCTGGATTGTCAGTTCAGTGATTTTTATCACACACCTCCACCAGGGTTTGAAAAGATCCTCTTTGAACAGCAAATCTTCTGAATGTCTTCATCCTAAAAAGTTTGCACCCTGCACTGTTCAAAAGGCTTTGTCATCCTAAATAAAGCTTCACTTTACTTTTAGGAACCATATCTGTATTTTTAGTAAGTACTTGTGACTGTTGTCTGCAGAATTCAAATAGGAAATTTCTGGCAATTGTTTGTGGTTGAAAGTGAATGTTTTAAGGCAGGGTTTTTCCTCCTGATTTGTACTTGATGCACAAGGACACTAAGGGATATCATTGTCATCAGTATTAAAATCAGTATTTTGACTAAACTGGAGCTCTGTAAAACAACCAGTTCTTATGCTATGGAGGTGGATAGTTGTTAATCTATTTTTTTCCACACAGAAATCCTGTGCTGTGTTCTGAGGAAGCTCTGTTTAGACTGTGCTGTAGAATTGTAGTGTCCCAGTTGTGCACTATGACTAACAATATGATGGCATAACTGGCAGCTTAGATACCTTCTTTTGTTTGCAAGGTGTCAATTAATCTCTTCCCTCAATCTTAGACCAGCAAATATAACTTGCCAGTTTCTCTTAGCTTTTCATTTGCTTTTATTGTGACAAATAAGATGATTATTAATGCTTGTTTTGGTTGTTGAGCTTTGAAAAGTAAACCCAAACACTCTGTGTGTTTTTGAGGACCACCATGCTGTGTTAGTTTGCTAGGAGGGTAAGTACAGATCAGTCAGCTTTGGTAAGCAAGAGGCAAGGGAAAGTTGGGAGATGTTATGGTGAAGCCTTACATCTAAACTGTAAATTTGATTATTCTTTTATGGAATAGTGTATTTATTTTCTTTGTGAATAATTTATAAATGATTAATGGCTAAGACATTGTTCTAAAATGTGATGCTCTTGACTATAAATTGTGAGATGCTTTTTTTTTTCTCCCCCCCCTTGTCATATTTAATATACTTCCTAAAAATCTTTATTTTAAAGAAAAACTTCATATTGGATGTTTGGGTTTTGATTTTGTTTCTTCCTGGGTTAATGCATTTCCATAAATGAATGGTTTGATTTCAATAGTTTTAGAAATGATCTGGTACTGAAATTTTCAAAGCCTTTCAACAGAGGATTTTCTGCATGTGCCTTTTCATTCTGAGTGGCTTCTTTTCCTTCCTTTTAGACTTGCTATCACATGGCAGTCAGTGTTGGGTAGAACTTTCCAACCTGAGAGGAAGGATGCCCTTGTCAGCATGATGATCAGCAGGTCATTTCAGCATCTGGCACCTAAGCCAGGTGTTTTCCCAGATGTGTTCCCAGTCCCAGCTTTGCCCAGGGAAATGAGTTGCAGCATCTTTTTCTAAAAGTTACCCTAGAAATTAATTTTCAGTCAAGATTTAGCAATATATTTGCTAGTAGCAAATGCATCTTGGTAAGAATGAATCATGCTTCCCAGTGAAATGGTTGAGGTATTTCCACTAATTGTTTGTGCCCAAATGTTTTCTTAATCTTTGACTGTTACAAGATGGACACCCTATCTCTTGGAGTGCAGAACTCAGTATTGATTAATCCTCTTGGATTTCTGAGTCCCTGTGAGATGATACTGTGGCAGTGATATATGAACTCTGAACCAGGCTTTGTGTGTCCACAAATCAATAGGACTGACAGGACACAGAGTGAGTATAGATGAGTGGAGTTGTTATTTTGATAATTTACCATATTAGAATTGTTATGGTGCTTCAGGGATAGATAAAGTTGGGTGAATGGCAGTGAGAGCAGCTCTACTGCCAGACCCATAAAGAGCATGCAGAGGTGGCAGGACATGCTCTTCAGGTGTAAATGTTCCTGAGAAGACAGATTTCCATGAGTAATTCCTCTTTTTTTCCTTTCTGCAGCCTTTCTCGGGAATGGGTTGCTCTTGGCTAAGGTTTAACAAAAGATCCAAAAACAAATTGGACATACTCATATGTCCAAAGTGATGCTGTTTTTACAGGAAGCCTGGGACAGAAGATTTGGAACAAATCCAAGTCCCTCTTCACTTTTCCTTCCCTTACATGGCTCCCCAGTACAGTATTCCTAGGTTATTGGCACCTTGCATATGGATTTCTAGGCAAAAGCTGCAGGGGTTGGAGAAATCTCTCAGGTGCACAGTGACAAACTTTTGCTTTTCTGGAGTGCTTCAGCTCTCTGGGGTAAATCTTTGTGGCTTGAATATTGAATTTTGGCATGTTGTATTTTGCAAGAGCAAGGAGTTGGTAGGACTGTTTATTTCTTGGACTGGCTTGTAGTAAAGTCCTTTTTCTTTCCCCCCCATCCAGATATTTTAGCTTTTCCTAACCCCTTTTTTAGCCCTGTGTTGGACCCAAGGAAATCCACCTGATCTGTTTGCCAAGATGAGTCAGCAGAAGAGCTCTTTATCTCCCCACCTGCTCTCAGTGCCTGACACTTCCAGGGAAGAGGAATAGTTGCTTAGACACTGGAATTTCCTTTGCAGTCAAGAGACATGGGCTGGGAATTAAATGAGTTTGAAAGCACATTCTCATGGGGAGTCATCTGCCAAAATACCAGCAATTCAATGTGAAGAAAAGTACATTAATAAAACTTTTCCCTAATTCCAGAAGACATCAAGAAAAAACTAATTCTTTGTATATATATATTTAGGTTGCATTGTGCTTGCAATCTAATTCAGGAGACTACAGGGAAAGCAAAAATGGAAGCCAAGTGCCATCTATGGAAAACTCTGGCACATTTAGCAGACAGGACAGTCCTAGCTTCAAGAAACATGAAGACTTGAATCATATTTCTTGGATGTGCTCATTATATTGGCAAGCAGTACACATCAAAATCCCCATTGGTGGGAAGTCTGAATTCCCTTTTGCCTGAAAATATCTGTAGTCAGTATAAGATGGTTGATGACCTTTTCAGAAGTGAAAAAGTATTCTACTGAATAATGATGGCAGCAGTTTAGTGAGGATTTTGCCTAGAAAAAGTGCAGCTCTTGTCCAAAGTAAACTCTGGCAAAACTGAGATAAGCTGCTGGAAATGGCTTGTTTCACACAAGTTGAAAGTCATCTTTTCCTCTCCATGGGATAGAAATCCTGTTGCAGGGGGATGTCAGGAGAACACATTTAGGGAAAGGGAGGCAGACAGGGCCATGTTCAGACTGTTTGTACCTTAATCCTTGTCACAACTCCATCTCTCCATTGTCTGAGGAGTCAAATCTGAGCACTCTGAATCACTTGTGACTAATTTGAAAGTAGTAGTTATAGCTCCTAAATTAAGTTCCTTGAGTAGGGGGTGTGAACACACCTTCAGGCTTTACAGTGAGGGGAGGGCCATATAAATATCTCAAGAAGCTGTATTTTGCCAGAGATTTCTTCAGGAGAGGATTGGGGTGCTTAGAGCCTGTTCCCTCCCTTCTTATCTATCCATCATCTTCTTTTCATCTGCTCATTCCCACTGGTATTAAAACAAGCACTATGCCAGCTATTTATTTGCCATGGGATGGCAACATTTTCTTTCACTTGAGGGTGGTGGCTCAATGGCGCAGGCTCCCCAGGGAGGTGGTTGAGGCCCCATCCCTGGAGCTATTCCAGGGGAGGTTGGCCAAGGCTCTAAGCAGCCTGGGCTAGTTGAGGGGATCCCTGCTCCCTGCAGGGGGGCTGCACTAGATGCCCTTTGGAGCTCCCTTCCAGCCCCAGCCAGGCTAGGATTCTATAATGCCCAAATTCTGGGTAACTTCATCCTAAGAGCCAGGGATGTCAGCTCCATCCTGGGGAAACAGCCAGATCCCCCAGGTTGAGCTGTCAGTTCAGCTCTGCTTCCCTCACTCCACAGTGAGCTGAGGGCAGTGTGGGGGAAGGTAGAGTGTGACCTTGTGCAGCAGTGAACTGCTAAGCTGGGCTTTATTGTTCAGCACCTCATTGTTGCTTTCAGGGTTGCTCTGTAAGAAAGAAAGTTCCCTTTTAGGGCCATCTCTGTTTCTGCCTTTTGTTCCTCTTCCTTCCTTATTTTCCTGTCTCTGAATGTAGTGACACTCATGATTTACACCAGTGCAAACCCTGTGGCACTGACCTAGTGGGATCTGAGGCTGCTGGTGTTGCCTGGCCAGTGAATTACTCAATGGCTTGAGTATTTCAAAAAAGAATTACTCTTAAAATGAGCCTGGAGTCATTTTGCAATGGAGTTAAGTTAGGCTGCAGCAATCACTGCCCAGTTCCTCTCTTGGTCTGCATGGTTTTGTCCTCATGCAGAGTTGTGCTGCCTGCAGCCAGGCTCCACTTCTTTGCATTCACACAGAATCCCAGAGTGTGAGGGGTTGGAGGGGACCCAGAAGATCATCTAGTGCAACCCCCCTGCCAGAGCAGAGCCACCCAGACCAAGTCCCCCAGGAACAGATCCAGGTGGGGCTGGAATGTCTCCAGAGCAGGAGACTCCACAACCTCCAGCATTTTCCCTTGGGAAAGAGCCACAGACTGATGTTTTCTGGAAAGCTGTATGGATCACAGCTGACTTACTGCTCTGGGGTGGAAAAGCTCTGGTGATGCCCTTCCTACATTTATTTATTGACACTCTGCCTCTGCAATCACAGCTTTTGATCAGGACATGGGTAAAGAGGCTCTTCCACAGCTTACAAAGTTTCAAACTACCTGCCAGGTACTTTGACATCATTTCCCTCCTTTTTCAGGGAGATAAATGACAATGCTAACACTTACTGGCTGGAATATCTGCTCCCACACTTGGTGAGGAGAGAGAGAGGCGTGGAGATTATGCAGGACTAGAAGAATGAAAGCAAATCCACTTTTGTGTGGAGTGCCTGTCAGGAGCAGCAGTACAATCTGGGGACTGTTGTGCAGAGCCTGCTGTTTCAGGCTAATTCTAGGCTGTCAGTCCAAGCTGAAGATAGCTTTTGTTATTTACAGCCCTTTCTAATGTGCTTTGAGAGACCAAGGTCCTGCAATTGAAGGCTTTTTGCTTTTCAGTCTATTGAGGAAGGAAAAGGTTCCTAATTCCAGTTCTGGGCAGCAGAGCTCTACGGCCACTCCTCTCATCTCAGAAAGGGTGAGCCACTTGCCTGGCAGATTTGCAGAGAGACTGTGGTGGGACATATACTGCATCCATATGGCTTCTAAGACACATAAAACCATCTCTCCTTCTCTAACAAGTCACTGTTTTTTTCAATGAATAAGTGAAAACAATCCAAAAATGATGAAGAAAAAAAAAACAGCAACAAAAAAAGGACTTTTAAAGGCATTCAGTAGTTGTAGCTGCAAACTGGTTATAACTTGGAACCAAAACTGATAAGAATTGTTTTCAATTTTTATTTCAATTTCATTTCATTTTTCATTTTCCCAGGGCCTCTAGTGAAAGGATGAGGGGTAATGGGTTTGAATTAGAGAAGAGGAGATTGAGACTGCATATCAGGAAGAAGTTCTTGACCTTGAGGGTGGTGGATCAGTGGCACAGGCTCCCCAGGGGGGTGGTTGAGGCCCCATCCCTGGAGCTATTCCAGGGGAGGTTGGCCAAGGCTCTGAGCAGCCTGGTCTAGTTGAGGGTGTCCCTGCTCCCTGCAGGGGGGCTGCACTAGATGCCCTTTGGAGGCCCCTTCCAGCCCCAGCCAGTCTAGGATTCTATTATTTCCAAGCAGCATTCCTGATCTTTTATAGAATATTCTAATTAATTTTCCTTATCATGGTAACCCCTTCATCAATATCCTACAGTGTTCTAGAAGCATTTTTATCAGCAAGCTTTGCTGGAAGGTGAAATATCCAAATAAATTAAGTTTGAGCATCAAGTGTTGTGGGCAACAGGACTGTTTTGAAAGAGGGATGATCTTCAGAGCCACTCTTTGAAATGAGCCCCATAAAAGCTTTTTAACAAGCTCTGCAAATGCAGTGATGTAATGCAGCCCTCCCCAGGAGAGGAGAGACTCACTCAGATGGGAACAAAGGCCACAGGAGGGGAAATACAACTTAGCAGGTGCTAATTTGCACTTATAAACTACTATGCCCAAAAGCAGCTGGGATTGAGTTCCCTGATCCATTTTGGCTGTTAAAGACATGGCCAAAAATTCACAGTAATAGTGGCTTAATTACTCTTTGAGAAAGGCTCTCTGGGAGTGGGAATTAAACAGGAGCAGGGAGAGGAGACCCAGAATTTAAGCAGCACCAAGAAGTCTGGCTGCAGTTGCCCAGAAAGGTGTTAGTGCCTCTGCTTCTGCTCCCACCAGTACTATGGTAGTGTAGCTGCATGGCACAGATCTGCTTCACTGATAAAATGGCAATAATTAGTAAGGAATCTTATTAAAACCATGTATTATTTTATTTTTATTATTGTTATTGTCACTCTGAATGAACTTCCTTAAACCATGCCAACCTCTCCAGTGGGCATCAATGTTAATCTTAAGCAGCATCCTTGGGTGTTTTGAATCTTAGATCCTTTTTTTTTTCCCTGGAAAGGAATGGGACACTTAGAAGGGTTGAGGTGCAGCCTGCCCTGATCCTTCACCTGAGAGGAGGTGTGGTGCTGGAGTTCTTACCTTGGGCATAAGGCTTGGCTCACCAGCTTCTCTTCCCTCCCCAACCCTGGGCAGTACTCAGTCCTTTCCATTTTAGCTTGTGAAATTCCCAGAGCTTGGATGCAAACAGCATCACAGAGTATCAGGGTTGGAAGGGATCTAGAAGATCATCCAGTCCAACCCCCCTGCCAGAGCAGGGGCACCTAGACCAAGTCACCCAGGAACAGATCCAGGTGGGGCTGGAATGTCTCCAGAGCAGGAGACTCCACAACCTCCCTGGGCAGCCCCTGCCAGGCTCTGCCACCCTCACTGGGAAAACACCTTTGAAAAGCAAAACGCCAGCAGCAGATGCTTTTAGAGACAGCAAAAGGCTTGAAGAAAAGCAGAGTAAATAACCAGCAAAAAATAACTGTATAATATCACCACACAGAGAGGATCTTTGTCTTCAGAGCAAAGCAATTCCCCCGTAGGGACTCGCTCAGCCAGGCTGGGAGGAAGAGGGAGGTGTGTTCTGTAAGCCAATTGCCCCGTGATTATCATCAGGATTCATTCAAACGCAGGCATTCAGCAAAGCTGCTGCTCTGCTGCTGCCTCTCTATCAGGACCTATTGTTTCAGAATCTCACCATCCTCGATGCTTTTTTTATCCCAACCAAGTCTGCCTTGTTGATTACCCTCCCCAGTGAAGTGTGTTGAACACTGCAGAACTCCATCCAGCTGTTTCCTCATGCTGAGAGGTGTCTTCTAACTGCACAGCATCTCTTCAGCTCTGCACATTCTCCACCTAAAGCTTGTTCAGGGGAAGGCACAGAAACCTGAGTGCTCCCCGAGTGCCAATACCAATTTCAGCTGAGTTCTAGTAGCCACACCAAGCTGGCTGACACCCAGTTCAGCTCAGCTAGATTTTGCATCAGCTGTGTTGAATCATCATAAAACTAGCTGCAAGCAGATGCCTACAAAAAGCTCCCTCCCCTCTCAAATACTCCACACTCACATTTTTTACTCACGTTATGTTGTCATCATCATGCTTTGGCTTAGCTAGAGCAGTGCCAACACTCATGATGCTTTGAGGTTGCTCTTTAAATCCACTGCAGCTTGTGACGAGCAGTGTAGTAGGAACTTCAATGCTCCTTAGTAATCCTCTCCTATTTTCCTGCCTTTTCTTGCCTCTGCTTGCTTTTCCTTCTTCTTTTCCCTTGCCTCACCCTCTTTTCTTTTGCACTGCCATGCCTTGACTTTTCCCTGCCCTGCCCTCCTTTTCTTCTGTCTTGCCTTGCCTTTTTCTTGCCACACCTTGCCCTTTTCTTGTCTTTTTTCTTGCCTTGACATTTTCTTCCCTTTACTTTTCCTTGCACTGATGAAGAAAAGCAGAAAAATCCCTCCCAGCCTCACCCTGAAGACAAAGCCAAACTCAGTTCAGTTTATCTCTGTGGCTGCTGCTGGAAAACAGCAGTTGGTGAGTTCATTTCACCAGGTTGGAAGGGACCTAGAAGATCATCCAGTGCAACCCCCTGCCAGAGCAGGGGCACCTAGACCAAGTCACCCAGGAACAGATCCAGGTGGGGCTGGAATGTCTCCAGAGCAGGAGACTCCACAACCTCCCTGGGCAGCCCCTGCCAGGCCGTGGTTTGCTCTCCAGGCAGGGCTTACTGCACGGCAGACGGGCTGGAAGGAGACTCGGGAATTGCCAAACCCTCTGGATTTTTGGATGCTGCTTGCGCCGCGCTCTCAGGCAGACACATGGTGGTGCTGCTGCAGCCGCCGGGAGCGAAGGAAGATGCGGGAGCAGCCCCTTGGCTGGAGGAGCCCCGCCAGCGAGGTCACAGTGAATTTGGGGGTGTTCAAACTGCAGCTAACAAGGGCGCAGGGTCTCTAGAGCTGCCCGGACTGGCCGCAACTCCTCCCGCAGCCGCCCTCTCAGGGTTGCTCTCAACGGGGCCCCCAGGCCCTCCTCGCCGTTTCCCGGAGCCCCGCAAGCTTCAGCAGAGTTGAAAGCACCACCCCCTTGCTTCCCCCACCTCCCACTCCGCCGGACCCGCGCAGGCCACAGGCGTGAGGCCCTCCCGCCCTGCAGGGCGCGCTCCCGCCTTCCCCACGTGCGCAACCGCCGCCCTCCGCGACTACAGCTCCCAGCAGGCAGAGCGGCGCCTCCGCGGTGCACGCCGGGAAGCGCAGTCTCCCCCCCTCGACATCGGGGGGGAGGGCGGAGCCAAACGGAGAAAACCGCGCCGCGATTGGCCGAACCCGCGCTGACGTCACCGGCGCTCGCTGCCGCTCAGCCCGTCGCTCGGCAACGGCGCGCGCGCTCGCTCCCGCCCTCCTCCCTTCGCGGCTTCACGCGCTCGTCACAGAGCGTCTCCCCCCCCACACCCCCCTCCCCCTCCCGCCCTCCCTTCGCGCGAGCCGCCGGGAGCCGCCGCCGGAGCCGCCTCAGAGGAGCCGGGAACAGCCGCCGGGAGCCGCCGCTGCCGCCGCCATGGCCGAGAACGCTGCCGCTGCCGCCGCCGCCGGCCTGGAGAACCACCGCATCAAGAGCTTCAAGAATAAAGGCCGAGATGTAGAGGTAAGCGCGAGGCCGGTCGGAAAGCGGGGGGGGGGGGGGAAGACCCGAGCGGGCTAGGCCTCCGCCTCCGGCGGGCGCGAGAGGAGGGGCTGAGGGGCTGAGGCCGGGGCCTGGCCGCGCTGGCGGGCGGCGGGAAGGAGGGAGGCGGGGAGCGGCCGCCTGAGGCGGGCGGGTGGCGGTGGGGGGAAACGCCCGCGGATTTGCTTCTTTTTCGGTTGGGTTTTTGGGGGGTTTTTTCTCCTCCGTCATGCGGGCGCGGCCGGCGTTGGGTGGGGGGGGTAGCGGAGGAGGAGGCGACGGTGCTGAGAGGGGAAGGGTTGGCGCTGCCGGGTCGAGAGAGCGGCTTCGCCGCACCCCCTCCGCCGAACCTCCTCCACCGCATGCCCCGGGGGTGCGGGAAGGCCTGGTGGGCCCGCCGGCCGGCGGTTGTGCCCGGGCAGGGCCGGCAGGCGGCGGGATGCACCAACCCCCCGCCCTCCCCGCGTCCCCTCCTCCCGCCTCGCTCCTTTCTCCCACCCCAGCTGCCTCCTCCCCCCTTGGCCCGGCGGGGTCGGGGCTCGGATGGGGTGGACAATGGTGCCGGCTGCTTCTTGTGCCGGCTCCTCCGGGCGGTCAGAGCCCTTCCTCCGGGGCCGGGGGACTGCCCTGCCCGGCCTTCCCTGCCCCCCAGTGCCGCTGCCGCACACGGAGGCCTTTGCTGGTGGCCGGGGCCGCTCCCACGCTCCGATGCTTTTGCAGCGTACCGGGCGATTTTGCTCCCAGCGCTGCCTGAAATCAACCTTTTCTTTCTTTATTTCTAATGCTGGCAGGCACAGGAGTAATCGTCTGGATCGGGAAAGGAGTGTGGTGCTTACTCAGGCTGCTGGGGTAGCATTTACACCCCCCAATTTGAGAGGCGCTGGGTGATTAGGAGCTTTAGCCCCGAAGATATTCCACATGCCTTCTGAATTTTAGCTGCCATTTACCGCGGGCATCTTCAGTTCTAATCGCAGCTGCAAAGAAAGGAAATCCCAAATACTGTGATGAAGTTTGTCATAGGGAAGGAAGGGGGAGGGAGTTGTTCTGCAATCAGACTAGGATTGAAATCGGATTAGGGTTCACTAGAGTGAGAACCTAAATATGTGTCAGATTACTTGGGCTTCACCTGAGGGTGTTTTCCGTGCTGGCTGTTGATTTTATCTCCTAAATAGTTAGCAGGGCTGGCATTTTACTCCCTTGAAAGCACATTTTGTGTTTTAGCAGCTATTGTTTGGGTGGAGACAATTTTATGCAGGTCAGTCTTAGTAGCAGCAGTGTCTTTTCAGATTACAAGGTGTAAACTCATTTAGATCTTAATTTCAGTTGAACCTGGTGACAGTGAATCCTTCTCACCAAAGATAGTATGTGTAAAGAGCAGGGTAACTTACTAACCTTAGCCAAAAGTGTTGAAATGTTAGAAAATAACTAAAAATTGCCTATCCTTCTGCTCAGCAGTTGCTTTTCAGGGTGAGGAGGGGGCGTGGTGGGTTTCTTGTTTCCCCTTCTCATCCAGTGAGACTCTTCCTGCTGCTGCTCTGTTCATTTTGTCCTTGTCTCAGCTCCCTGTATTGGTTCCTGGCTTTGTTGCTGCTTTCTCAGGCACTGGCCTGAATCCATCACAACTCCAAACAGGGAAAGGTTAGGTATGTTCCTGCCTAGTGTGAACTGATCTGTCATCCATACTTGCTTATATTATAGCATGCCTGAGACTAGGGGAATTAAATGTCTGCCTCTGTGGGGGGAAGAAGGGAATTGACTGCCTCAGCTTTGCTGAAATTAGTTGTACCAGCCCAGTGGAGGTAGCTGAGCTCTCATTTCCTCCTGTAGGGGAGTAATTATTTTGGAATTGGGTGTTTGCTGTTACAGAGAATTCTGTCCTCTGGGGTATCTTCCATGTGCTGCCAACCTTTGTGGCTGGTAGATAGCTCCACAGTGGTAATGTGAAAAAGCTTTCATCCTTTCTTGGAAAGAGTTAATCTAAGGAGCAGCTTTCTTTCAATAAAGAGGTGAAACACAGAAGTATGTCAGAGTTGCATACCTGTGGAGTTGGGTTAAAATGAAATCTAGCTTCAATTAACTGGCTTATAAAAGAGCAGAAATGTCAACTAATTTGTATGATGTCTGAATTTCTCTGCTCCACTTCAGTATTGTTTTGTCATAGTGCTTATCCAAAGTTTGTGTTACATCTATGTTTCTAGGTAAAGCTTCTCTTGGAAGTTAACTTGCACTGTTTTGCTTCTAGGACATAAGTTTACAGTGGAGAATGACAGAATGCAGCAGTGCTGTGCAATTGCCTTTACTTACCACACTTCTAGGCTGACCTGCTGAGCAGTTGTCCACAAAATGTTTATTTTCTAAATCAAATATCTGCAATTCCCAGCTGTCAGTGGTTCAAGACACTTGCTCTGGTCCCCATGCTGCAATAAAGAGTTTACATAAAGAAGCTGTACTTTGGAACCCAGGAAGCATCAGTATTGTCATGGCAATCCATACACTTCTCAAATTCCACCCCAGAGAGAAGAAATGGTGAGGATGATGCACTTATAAATCAAGGTTTGATATCTAGCTGATATCCTTTGGAAAATCTGACCTACTCAAAGCTGTCCACTCTCAGTTTCAGTTTGAAAACAGTGGCATTTGAGTCACCTTCTGCCCAGAGACAGTCACTGCCTTTGAACTCATCAGGCTGCATTCTGTAGTAATCATCCTTTTCCTTCTAATAAATACTGATGAGTTATTCTTGATCCCCTCTGGGTACAGACTCTTCTGAAAACACTCCTTTAATTTGCAGTTAACTCATATTTTATGACTGGGTTTGCTGGGCCATATAATTGTCTTTGCTTTTCATTATTGCAACTTCAAGGGAAACAGAATGAGTAAGTGCTTTTGTTTCATGTTGACAAACCTCAGTACCCCATGCAGCTTCTCACTCTGCTCCTTTCCTAAGAGAAAGCTTCATTCTGTGCCTAGCAATGTCCTTCCTCCCATTCCTTGGCCTAGAAGTGTTCCTTATTCCTCATGGCAATAGCAGACACCCAAATGTTGGCTCATTCCTGATGTTTAAGGTGATAGATTAAATAATTTTTTTTATATATATATATATATATAAAATATATATATACAGACAAAGTAACCAACTAGTGAGGAGTTAGCATGTTATAATTTAAATAACCTTCTGTAAAAACACTTTCATGACCAGGATTCTTTTTATAAACTCCTCATAGCTCTAGTCATAAGTCAAAAGAACCCAAGTCCTTGAACTTCTCTTGCTTAGGCCATGGGATTAACCTCCTGGAAGTAGTTGAAGGCTGTTTGCCAAAAGGCAGTGCAGCCACTCTGCCATCTTTCACCTACACATGCTGTATTTACAGCTTCAAAAATCCTAGCCACTGATGTCTCTTCCCCTGTTACAGGGATTTCTTGGCAATTGTGTCATCACCTTTAGGTTCAGGGACTTTGAAGAGCTCATTTTTATTTACCTTCAGCATCCCAACCCCAGATGAGCCAGAGGAAGAAACTGGGCTTAGCCTGGATCTCCATCATCAGCTCTGGCAGCTTCACTAACAGTCTGGATCTAGTTCTTGAGGATGCTTGAATTTATTCACCTTTTTCTGTCACACTGCCTTGATGTATTTTTGCAAGCAGAGAAATGCAGTTCTGGTGAGGCCAGATCTGCACTGGTTCTGGGCACCTGAGAAAGGTGCAGTAATATTCACTAATATTCCTGTAATTACAGAATTTGTTTTTCCTTGTGTATTTCTGACAGTTGCACAGGTATCTCTAAAGCTTCTTCTGTTAATGGATTGATTTTCACCTTGGAAACTGTCCAGGTCTGGTCAGAGGTGGTGGCTGTGTAACTGTCACACTAGTTTTAAGAGTTCACTATTTTTCTATGAGTTCTTTGAGGCTTTCAGAATATTTGTACATTTCCAGCTTAAGTGGGATGTTGTGTCCTAAACCTGTTACCTGAAAAAGCAGTGATGAGGAGCATGTACCTGCTACAAGGGAGTGATCAGATTTGTATTTATTGTGGGATTGCAAGTGGAATGAGCCACCTAATTGATGAGATGAGGCTGGAAGAGGCAGTGAGCTGGTTGAAGCTGATGGGGCATGTCACAGGTAACAAAGACAACTTGCCAAGTTAACTGACTTGCAGTGAAAAAGACACAGAGACTGTTTTTTTTCCCAGGAATAGAGTTGTTTCCAAACTACAAGACTTTCCCCTCCTGTCCTGTCATTTCTGACCAGCTCAGGGTCTCTCCTTTGCATTTTATCCTTGGTTATTGTCAGATTCTCTAATAGATGGACTTTGGAGGGAGTGATAGCACAGGTGGGTTGCAAAATCAAGTTGGAGATGTCTTTTCATGAGCCCTCAAGCTCCATTGCAAACTTGCTGGTGTGAAACAGAGCTTATCAGTATGAGGAGAAGGTGGTTTCTGCCACTGTTCAAGTGGCAGAAACTGGTAATCAGGGCTTCTCTCCCACTCAGTGAGATAGAAGCAGCTAGATTTCATGATGCTGAAGTGATTCAATCTGGATGGGAGCTGCTGGGGTTCATAAAGGATAGTAGGATGTTGCTGGAGTGTATATTCTAATTCTTAATTCATCTAATTCCATGTTCACCCTGGGCTGTCAGCTGGGTTTGTTGTTTTCTCTTGCATCTTGAGCAGAATATCTTCATAGTTTTAATTAGGCAGCAAGCACATGTTAATTTTTTTTTCTTTTGATTATATCTTTGAAAAAATAGGGGGGAAAAAAATCTGGTTTCATTGAAGCCATGCAGTTTTACACCAAAAAAAGCATACTGTGGGTGAATATAGACAAGCTCTCTAGGGACTTATTAATTGGTGTTTCGGGGTTTTTTTTATGACACCCTGTGAATTGCAAATGGCAATTTTTTTATTCCCATTTTATAGACTGAATAATAGGACTTTTTTCCTCACTGCATTGGGAAGTGCTTTCTAAATACATCAGAATCATAGCAATGATTGTCTGAGGTGCTTTGATATTGCAGTTGAAGACTGCTGAAGTATCTGGAAAGGGAGTGCCTTTGTTCAAACACAGACTGCACACAAAGGTATCTGCTGGTATTTAGCCTACTAGGCTTGCTTGGGGTTTTTTTTCTTGCCTTTTTAATTTTTTTTTCTCTTCTTCCCAGATGAAACTAGTGGATACTTGGCAAGCTCAGCAGTGTCTGGTCTCCTGTGGCATTTGCCCCAGAAGTCTGAGGCCTTTCTGACCAAATACTTCATTTTGTAATTGGATTCTTGAAAGTGGTTGTCTGCAATTGTCTAAAAGCTTTTAAATTAGAAATGGTGATTTAAAATAATTTATTTGATCTAAAGATCAGAATTTGAGCCCGATGTTTGCACCTGGTGACCATGAACAGGCAATTTTGCTCTGCAGTTTCTGCTCCCATGCCCTGTACACAAGTGGAGAGGGTATTTTATCTGTGAGCTGTGGCATTAGAAGTGGTTTTTGTAACATTTGTTATAAAAAAATTGATTATACTGCTGAATTAGGGTTATTTAGACTATTTAGGAGGAATGGGACTCCTACTCTTCAGCCCTGGCATCAGCTGCCCTGCTGCAGTGGGCAGGTTGGTGGTGTAGGGATGCTTGCTTGGACAGGCTGAGAGAGGACAGATGTGATTTCATGTAGGAAAATAAAAGAGGAGAGGATGAAATTCTGTTTCTAGGAGACTCTGCAACATCTGCTACACTGCTCATGCAATACAGGAAAAAAACAAACACCTTTCCAATGTTCACACCTCTGAACAGAAACCTGTGAACTGGCAAAAGCAGATTCCTGTAGCACAGAACTACATTGCAAATCCTTACATGTTTAGAGTGTGTCAAGAAGCTTTAATCTTCATACTTTTAAAATAGATCTGCATCTGAATGGAAATGCTGTAAAACTTCAGGTGGAATGTCCTTGATTCACACACCAGGAACTGGAAATCCTACTGGGTTCTGCCTTCATTCTCCCAGATGAGTTTTGGGGTTGAATAGAGAACTCTCAGCTCTTTTATTCTGTATTAAACCAGTAGATAATATGTTAATTATACCCTCAGCTAATTTTTGTCCTTCAGCATTGGTGCAGCTTGTATTGAATGCAGCTTCAGGTCCAGTCTCCTGAGGATTGTTTGCTACCTCTGCACTTGCACACTGGGTAATTGGTTTATGGCAATTAAACCAGGAGTGCTCACATCTCCCTTCTGTGCTGGCAGGAGCTCAGTGTGCAGGTTACACAAATGAATGAGCAAATTCCAGAGAGATTGTGGCATAAAATGCAGTAGTGTAAATACTGCACTCTGCTCCTCAAGTTTTCCAAGAGGAAACTTCTGCAGCACACAAAATCTCCAGTTCTAATACTTTCTGCAAAATAATACAATATTTCTCTAAGAGAGGAGCAAATCCTTTTGGATCCAGTGAAATCCAGCTCTGTTGGAGGCTCAGCTCAGGGAACAGACACACTGGAAGTGAATTTGGCTGCTGTGGGAGATCCTGTTGCTTGTCCTGTGGAATCTGCCTCCCCTCCTGTGATTCTGGCTGGGTCAGCAGAATTTAATATGGAACTGGCCTAACAAAGCCAGAGGTGAAGTTGTTTTAACTTTGGAGTCTATATGACTGAAAGAAATAACTGATTTTCTTAGGACAGTTTGGAGGTTTATGGGAGTATCTGGTAATAGGTAAATCACAACATTGGGTTTAGTGAAGAGTCTGCCTAGAACATACACTGGGGAGAGGGGGAAAACTCAGTAATAATCCATAATATTGGTGATAAAAGGAATAAACTTACTGGGAAGGGTTAATTTGGATTAAACTTGGTTACTCTGGCATGGATGTAGGGTTAATTTGGATTAAATTTGGTTACTTTGGCATGGATGTGAAGTCTTTAACAGATGTTATCAGTGTGCACAGTGTCACTGCTTTTAGTTCTTTCAGCTGTAATTCCACAGCAGTCAGAACACTGTGATGCTTTGCCAGAAACTCAATTTAGTAGTCCCAGAATTTTTCCTTCTTTATTGTGATTTGTTTGCAGCTCTTGGAGTAAGAGATGTGGATTTGGAGAGTGGGAGCAGGTGGGATCAGCAGCATCACCTGCCATCCCTTGTCTCTGGTTTTAGCTGTACCAGAGCAAGTAGAACAGCATCATCAGTCAAGCCTCAAATGTAGACATACTACCAAATTCCTGTGCAAATATGGAATATTGAACTTCAGGAATATTTAACTGACCACCTTAATTTCAACTATTGCATATAAAAAAACACTTTTTTTTTTTCCCTACCCAAAACCAGCCCCATCTCCTGAGGCATTTTCCTGTGCATTGTAGTATTTGATGTTTGTTAAAGGAAAAAAGGCCAGTGAAGCCAATTCTGGGGAAGAGCAGTGTTTACTTCATCAATGCAAACACCTCCTTTCACTCTGTTGCACCCACATCGAGGTGTGCATGATTTAAACTCTACTCCTGGCTCTGCTCATGTGCCAGAGGGGAGCTGAATCCAATCCAGCTGCTGGAACTGGGCCAGGGGGTTGGTTTTTTTTTGCAGCTAGGCAGGTGGAAGTGGGCTGGAGCTGACTTGCAGATGCTTTTTTGGGTCCCCTGTATGTGGAATCGAGCTGCCTTGCTGTCCCAGCTTTGCATTCAGGGTGGCTGTTCCCTGGAAGCATTTCTCTGCTTTCTGAGGCCAGTTCTGTAACCCTCAAGGGCAAGTGCAGATCTGAAGAGTTGAAACGACCAGTTAGCTTTGAATGAAGTTTATGGATGCAGAGGAATTGGAATTAATCACTGAATTTGTTCTCATCTTTCCACTTAGTAGCTGAACTTCCAAAGCAGCTAAACACATCTTGCCAGAAAACATCTTTTGTACCCAAAGAACAGCCAAGAAGGGCAGTGCTCAGTGGTGTCCTGCCAAGGTGAGCCTGCCTTGCCCACCTGGTGGGGCTTGCTGGAGAGCAGAGCTGTGGGGCACAAGTGATTTACACTGGAAGTGGTGTAAATGTGGTGATTAAAAGGTGACTCCTGACTTTCCCACTGACTGAGGTGAATAGTCTGGGTGGGCACTCCACTGTTCCAATGGCAGGTAGATTTTTAGTCATTGAATGATGGTTATGCTTTAATTTTCCTTCTGACACAATTGGTATAGATGAAAACTGTTCAAATATTTAAAATTCATGCCACTTACTGTTGATTTTTTTTCTCTTCTGCAGAGGATGGATGTTACTCAAAGCCTTGTACATAAAACTTAACTTTTCATTTAATAAAGCTTTATCCCAGCATAACAATGAGAAACTGATGACTTGAGCTTCTTACATATTTAAATAGTGTTGTTTCATTCACACATTTAAAGAGTGTTGCCTTTCTGATTTGGACTGTAACTGGGGCTGAAGTAGCTTATCAAGTGAATTTCTTGTCTCTGAGAGTGATATACTTAAGGGACTTTAAAGTGCTTATAATCAATTAAAATTGATTTTTAGATATGAAGTGGAAATTTCAAATGAAGAGAAACCCCAAGACTGGTTCAAGATTTCATTGTAAATGAGATTTAACTCACATAAAGTAGTACCAGTGTTTTTAATCCTTATTTCAGAAACAGAAGGACTATTCTCACTGCTTTGTCTGCAGTGTGATTTTGGCCTTTTGAATTAGGCTGCATTTTCTTCTTGTGTTCTTGTGTCAATTTGATAGGGTTTTGGCTTGCTGTTGCTTTTGTAGTTGGTTGGTTTGTTTGTTTTGTGGTTTGTTTTTCTTCTGTTTTTCATAGGAAAGACACAGTCCATTACCTGTTTGCACACAGGGCTTTAGCAAATGTTCTATTGTTGTGGTGTACATCCAACAGATACAGCTGGGGTTTTTTTTGTTGGGTTTTTTAGCATGCCTAATTTAAAATATTTAGCTTATTTGCTTACATAAGCCATGAGTTGCATTTCCAGGTAGTTTACTAAAGCTAAAATTGGAAATTTACAGTTGTCTTTTGCCATGTCTTTTTATGTACAGTTTTGAGTCCTACAAACCAGCTCTCAACTGGAAAATCAGCAAGATGCTCCAATCTCCACAGGTGGCAGTGAACTGGAGCTTTGAGTTCCTTGTCAGCTTTTAATTGGAGATGATGGCAGAGCTGAGGCACTGATCTCTGAAAGTGGTGTTCTGTGTCCCCTGCCCAGCTCAGTGTCAAAGGCAGTTTCACAGACACTGCCATTCTCTGCAAGCCTTGTTTTGGGCACTGACTTGAGGCTTCTTTTGTTCTCAAGGTCTAGCCTATCTCCTATCACTTGCCTTTTGTCAGCTTAACACTTCTGAGTTCTTTATTGTGGCTTTGGCCAAGGCCCTGAGCAGCCTGGTCTGGTTGAGGGTGTCCATGCTCCCTGCAGGGGGGCTGCACTAGATGCCCTTTTAATTTCAGTTTAGATGTTGGAGGGAATTTGGGATTGTTTCACTTTGAAGTGGAAGGTGTTGGGAAGAAATTCTTGGCGTGTCATGCTTTGCATCTGGCTTTGGAAGACTCTCCTGGTGACTTGCTGGAGTCCTTGAAGTTGAGGAGTGGCCACAGTCAGATGCTGAGGAGGTCAAATGCTGTATTAGTAACATCTTTAAACCTCAGCAGATGGCATTTCTCCCAGCCTGAAAGCTGCTAATGAACCTGTGGGGTTAAGTTGCAGAATAATTTTGTCCCTTCTCTCTGTTTTAGCCAAGCCATGTCAGCTGGGGAGAAGGTTTAAACATCCCAGGGCTGTCTAAATCTCATGTAAATGCCAATCAGCAGCTCCCTGCTTGCTGGGGCTTGCAGGTAGTGTGGAAGTGTCATATTCTGCCTAAAATAGTAATGCTTCCTTAAAGGGAAGCTTGCAGTGGTACTTAAGTCCTCTTCTTTTATATGCTGTTGGATTAGAGTGTGTTTACTCTTGTGGCTGCAGAAAGGTGCTGATAATCTGCTGTATTTCTAAAATGCTTCATCTCAACTGCAATCCTGAAATACCTACCTTTTCATAAATGCCAAGCCAGAATAATAAAAATAATAAAAATTAACTGGGTAACTTACATGTGGTTTTTGGGGAATAAAATTTGTGCTTTGCCAACAGATAAATTTTGCCTGTAGGTCTGCAGGTTTTAAAAGAGAGGTCTGTCACATCTCTACATATAATAAGTTTAAAAGGAAATACAAAAGAATAGCTAAAAGGGTAAAATGCAGGTACTGTGGAGAGAGCCTTAAGGAGAATATGAAAGCTCAGAAAATGTGTGCTACTGGATAGCAAAAATATCTGTGTAGTTAATAACCTTTATTGAAGAATGGCTCTAAAGAGTGAGTGGAAGCTCTCTAAATGAAGATGGGAGATTCTTGCATGGTAAATGGGAAACCATAAGGGAGCAGTCAAATAGTTTGCAGATCAGCTTGATAAAAGCAAAAAAAAAAAAAAGTAAAAAAGCAGAGTTGTAATAGGGTGGGATCAGTGGGGCTGAAAGAATGGAAGTTTGAAACAAAGATAAGACCTTAATTGAAAATGCGAGTGAATGATTTGCCTTTAGAAAGAACCTTAGAGCCTTCCCAGTAGAGTCTTTATGGATGGCTGACCCTTGAGTAACTGCCTTTAGTTAAAGCATTGTTAGAGAAGGTTTAGAGTAAATTGATGAAATTAATAGTAATGCCCTGCCTGGGACTGTACTGTGTGTCTAAACCCCAAATATTAAACTGATGAACTGTCAAACTCAGTGTATAAGTGATGCTTAAAGCTGCCTTGCTTCCAGAAGAATGTTATCATTGTCCCCTAAAGACCTTCAGTTTTGGTCTGAATTTTTCCTGCATATTACAAAATACTGTATTTTCACATAGATAAATGAACAAATGTAGGAGTAAATTGTAACTAGGGAGCAAATTTTCAAGTAAACTGTGCCCTGCATCAATTAAATCACTGAGAATTCAAATCTGACACAGCACAGGATTTTAGGGACAAAATGCTAATGGACACTCAACTGATTTATCTTATGATGGGGTACCCCTTATTGTGAGAGAAATAGGAATGAAAGGTTAGGGGGAGGTGAGGTGGTGTTGCATAAAGAACTCTGGTGCCTACCACACTCAGAATGATCAGGAAAAAGGAGTTCAAGAGCAGAAATCTGACATAGCCTTGTGTAATCACACTTGGCCATAGAAATGCAGAGTGGTGATGGGGAATAAGTATAGAAAAACACTCTGAGGCTGTTTAGTGCCCTTAAATTTGACTCAGGTAAGATTATTCAAACACAAAATTTTAATAGCCTGAGAAACTTGAATGGCTGGTCTTGCTAGTTGCATGGAATGACTTCTCAGGTTCTTAGTTTGTTCCCTACCTACCCAAGTTGTTCCTTGTGTTTCCCCCAAACCTCTTGTGCTCCAACTGACTCCCATTGCCTCTTGTCCTGTCACTGGATGACCCTGAGCAGAGTCTGGCTCCATCCTCCCTACACTGCCCTGAACATCTTGACAGACACTGCTGAGCTCCTCCCTCAGTCTCCTCTCCTCCAGGCTAAAGAGCCCCAGCTCTCTCAGCCTCTCCTCAGCAGGGAGATCTCCACTCCCTGCAGCATCTTGGTGCCCTGCACTGGACTCTCAACCTGAGATAATGAAGTGAATACTGTTACACAAGCTGGTTAAGAACAGTGAAGCTCAGACAACATTTTGAGCATTGCAAGAATGTCCTGTGTAAATTCATGGTGTGAGGTCTGCTCATTTCATTTACCTGTCTTTGAACTTTAGCTTGTTTGCTGTTTTCTGAGGTGGCAGGTGGGGAGTGCAGATCTCTCACTGGTACTTTGTAGCTCACTGAGGTTATTTGCCCTAACTCAAGGAGTGTGACAGCAGCAGTAAAGGTCAGCAGCAAGGATAGGACATAGACAATATTTTAAAAGGCTAATTTTAGTTGGTGTGGGTGATCCTTCTAGGCTGCCAGCAGTCATCCAGTCTTGATTCCCTCTGAATTGTGCTCTGATGGTGCATGTCTTTTCCACTGATTGTGAAATGAACCCAGGGAGATTGCCTTCAGTGGGCTGAAATAGTTCTTTTTCAGTCTTTTGACCTCTCCTAAGAGAGGTCAGCAGTGCAGGGAATGTCTTCTGAGCACCCAGTATCTTTACAGAGATGAGATTTTTATAGCCTGGTTTTCCTTTACAGTGTCTAGGCTATGGATCCTAAACTGTCCCAATGTACTTCTTCATTTCCTTTGCCACAAGGTGTTGTTTGCTCCGAGCTCAGTAATCTTGTGTCACTCCTGGCTGATTTTTGGCCAGATGATGTGTTTGGGCTGTGGATGTGATCACATGGGGATATGAGTGGTCTAACCTGCATTCACTGCTGCTTGCAAACACCTAGAGAGGCATTCCAGTGAAATTCCATGAGGAAGGCAGTGTTTGCTGCCTTTGGGCTACTCACTGTTTTATGACAAAGCTTTTCAGAATCTTTGAAAACCAAACGAAAACACAACTTGTGTGTTTTTGCTAGGCAAGATTGAGTTCTAAATTATGCACTGTTTTACCTTATCTTTCAATGAATAACTACAGTTTTGACCTAGAAACCACGGATTTCAAACCAGAATGCTGGTTTGGGTTGGTTTGTTTGGTTTTTACATGCTAACAATTATGATTTTCCATTTGCAGACTATGAGAAGACACAGAAATGAAGTTACAATTGAGCTGCGGAAGGTGAGTCTCCTTTTGTTTACCAACTGTCTCACCTGGCTGACAGTGCTCTGGTGTCTTAGTAAATAATTTGCTGTTAGCTTTGCCTTCTGGCCCCAAACTTTCTATATACATTGCAAATTTGTAGATTACCAGCTGGATTCTAGTGATAGCTTTGCTCTCCAACCCATTAAGCTCAGTACAGCAGAACAGTGCTGCTTTACTCCAGTGTGATGCTTGGAAATCATCCATAGTCAGTTTCTGTACCAGTTCTCTATTATTGCAGTGAAGCTGTTAGCTGTTCAAATGTTTAAAGTCTCTGATTGGGGAAAAGGGGGGTGTTAGCATTTAAAAAGTCTGGGATGATCTGTTGTTTTCTGGAAATCATGGCTTCTGCATCAGGGTTTGGTTGTGCTCTATAAATGCCAGTGGAGCTGGGAAGATGATGAGCATGAGAAGTGATCTGGTTCAGTGCTCTGCCTAAAAGTTACCCTCTCATCATTCATCACACTTCCAGGAGCCTTCCTAGGCACCTTAAAGGCTGGGGCTGGAGGACATTTTCACAACCCAAACTACTCTTGATCTCTCTGTGTGAGGAGAAGGGGTGAAATTCTGTCTTCCCTTGGGTGCCCTCAGTATATTTGAGGCCTGATACTGGCCTTGCTTCAGTTTAGCCTGTTGAGGCAAATTCAGTTCTTCACCTTCCCTTGAATCATAGAATCATGACACTTCCTACTACTTCCTACACAGATGTGGAGAAAGCTCCTTGTACATACAGCAGCAGACACCAAGTGAAACCTGAAATTAGCTGTTTTTTTTTGCTTAAAATGAGGTTCAGGTAATGAATTGGACTCTGAATTAGCAGCAGTTGAAGTTTATGCTGACATGTTAAGGGGCCCCCTCTGTTGGGAACTAGAGTGTTGACTCTGTAAAACACACTGTGTAGCTCAAATCTGCACTGGGGCAGCCTGTGCCTGCTAGCAAAGCACTGCTGTTAAAATCTGCTCAGCTAATGCAGCATCTTCATGCACCTCATCAAACTGGGAGTGCTTGTGAGCATTGCAGCACAGTCTTGTGAGACAGCTTTGCAGGGCTAAGTGAGAATTTACTTTTAATTTAATTCTCATCATTGGCTTTTGTAGCAGGTGATGATTTCAAGGCCATTTTATTGCAGGAGCACAGTGAGGAGCCAGTCATCTGCTTGAGGCAATGGATTGTTCTGTATGTGCCAGTAATATGGAAGTGAGATTAAGGAAGGGGAAGCTGGTGCTCTGCTTGTGACTTTTCACTGCAAACTGCACATGCAGGGATCAGTTACACATTCAGTGGTGGAATTAGGTCAAACTGCAAACCAAGAGTGAGCAGCAGCTGCAGAACTCTTCAGTGCAAGAAGCTGTGTTCTGCTGGAGTGTTCACAGCATCACAGTGTCAGGGGCTGGAAGGGACCTAGAAGATCATCTAGTCCAAGTCAGCATCACCTAGACCAAGTCACCCAGGAGCAGATCCAGGTGGGGCTGGAATGTCTCCAGAGCAGGAGACTCCACAACCTCCCTGGGCAGCCCCTGCCAGGCTCTGCCACCCTCACTGGGAAAAAGGGAGATGCTCCACTCCCTTCAGCATCTTGGTGCCCTGCACTGGACTCTCTCAGTAGCTCTTTGTCCCTCTTGAACTGGGGTGCCCAGGAATCCACCAGTACCCCTTCAAAACCAAGGGGTGTCTTCCCTTTGCTGTAGTCCCCCAAGTGCTGAGTGTGCACCTGGCTTTTGAAGCAGAGAAATTGAGCATATTCTAGTTGAAGCACCACATAGTTGTGGGTTTGGCTTTTGAATCAACGTGTGTATCAATGTGAAATGAATGGATGTGATGAAGTTGCTTACATCTCTGTTTTGTAAGATGGAATAAGAAGAAAAAAACTCGCAGTTTGAATGCTAGTAAACAATTTCTGCATGCATTAGTGTGAGGTGATAGACATCAAGGTGCATTTGCAATGCATTCTGTTTCAAGAACATATCTCTATTCACTATTTCACAGCACAGCTTATTCAGAAGGAAACATTCCATTTTTTTTAGGTTTGTTTTGGGTTTTTTTTCCCCTTTTCCCTGGCATTTATTATCCAAATATATACATATAAAGCAATCTCTGTTATAAAAAGGTGACAGTCATCTGGCAGAATCCTGTCTGAGGCATTTGTGAGCCAGTCAGATGACACTCCTGCTGGCCAGGTGCCTTTTCTGATTCTACACTGGCCTTGCTCAACATGTGTTTTATGGAGTTTGGGAAAGGACCTCCTACTAAAATAAATTAATTATTAAAATTAAATAAACTTCTCTTAAGCTAAGAGAAACATATCTCTTTCCAGACAGACAGGAGTGTCAGTTTTGGGGATGGAGACTTAAAATTTAAACTTAACCAGTGTAGTTTGAGTTCTGATTTAGAATGTTTTATTTAATTTTGTCATAGTAGGAACCTGATGCTGCAATAGGGATCCTGGAATTAATTGGCTAACCTAGCTGATTAGCCTTGCCCAATAAAGGTTGCAAGGCAAAGCAATTACTTTGTAAGCAAGTGGTGGGTTAAGAGCCACAGATATATGTATTTTTTACTTGGTTCTCTAGTATATTGTATTTGCTGTCCCTGCTCTGGTCTTTCTGAAATAAGACCACAAAACCTCCTAAAAAAAACCCTAATGATTCTACTGGCCTGATGCAGTTTGTCTGCATTACACTTGTTTTTCTCAGTGTTTAACTGCCTGCTGGTTTCCATCCTGCTGCTGGCCAAATCCACCTGACAACACCTGCAGTGCCTGCTGTGGGTCCTGGTGACCTCCTGCACTCTCTGAGGGTTTAATTTCTGTGCTTAGACAAGACAAATTTAACTAAAAAGTTTGTGGGATGGTGATGTCTTCTGCATTAAAGGATTGTTTAATTCTGGTGCTTGTTTTTTGGTTTAGTATCTCATATATATATATATATATA
>VYZU01037090.1:0-25083 GCA_013401355.1 Ceyx cyanopectus
CCTCCTGGGTTCCAGTTGGAGCCTCTCATCCTGTCCCTGGGCAGCAGTGACAAGAGTCTGGTCAGTGGCTTGATTCTTCTGGGGGACCCAGGTAACCACATTTACCCACCAGGGAATGTGAAATAGCACAAAAACCTCCAGAAATCACCTCCCCTGAGACTTGAGCTGCTCAGTTTCCCCCAGACATTAAGAGAAGCAGCAGGAGGGAAAAACCACATCCTGATGCCCTGCACCCTGGGGTCAAGTTTGCACTCGGGGCTGCTCCAGTCAGATAGAGGAGAGAGGTGGCAGAGCCCAGCCTGGAACTGAGGGGTAGAAATACCCAAGTTTGACCATGAGCTCCCCAAACCTGAGTAAACCTGAGCACCAAACACCTGCCCCAGTGTGACCTTGGCTTTTGCTGGGGGGCTGGAAGCTCAGGGTTGGTGCAGGGGTGGAAACAATCCTGCACGGGGGGGGCTGAAGCTTCTCTCTGGCTGTGCACAAGCCGAAGCAGCTGGGTACAGCACCAACACATGGCTTAGTGGGTGGAGCTGGCTGGACATTTTTCTGATGGAAAAAAAANAGAAGCAGGAGAAGGGAAAGAAAAACCTCAAGTATTGCCAATGAATTTAAAACACCCATTCCCCTCCCAGCTGCTTTAATGAGATCAGGCTTGAATCTATAGGAACCCTGCTCAGGAAGAGGCAAAAATCTCATTTGAAATGTTTTCTCCGCCACAACCAAAGATTAGGAATGGAAATGCCCATGGGAAAGGAGCAAGTTGGAGAACTTTTATTATTTTATTTTTTTTTTTTGTGAGGGAGAAGGAGCCTGAGAAGGTCCCTTGGGAGGGGGGAAGGGACCATCTGGAACTACTTGTTGTAGCCAATGCAACGTCACGGGGAGCAGCACCAGATGAAGTGTGTTGAGGTTGTGCTGAAGTGCCTCCCCTGCAGCCATTTCAGGAGGAGCCCTCCTGATTTACCCCTCTGGATTTACACCACCAGCAGCTCTTCTGTCCCCGACCCGAACACAGGCTCTGCACCCTCAGGCCAAGGAGCTGATGCTGCCAGAACAGGCAGCTTTGCTTAGCAGAAAAGCTAATTTGATTAAAAACCCCAAAACAAACCAATATGGAGAGATTTTGGACACTGAGGGTCAGGAGAGCCTGGCCCAGAGAGGTGGGGACTGCCCCAGCCCTGGAGCCTCCCCAGGGGAGGTTGGAGGGGGCTCTGAGCACCCTGCTCCGGGTGCTGGTGCTCCTGCTCCCTGCAGGAAGGTTTAGATGGATTAGATGAGCCTGAAAGATCCTTTCCAGCCCAAAACAAGCCATGATCACCACATCACAGCTCCTTCTAGGAGAAAGCAGGCAAGGCAAGCTCCTGGTCCTGGTCACTGACCACCCTGCACATGACTGGCACCAGGCAAACCAGCCCCCTGGACAAGCAGTGCCACGGGAGGGGGGGAAAATCCACACCAATCCTTCCAGATTGTCTGGAAAACGCTTCCAACCACAGCAAACCAAACAAGATAGAGCTGGAGGGATGGCCAAGTCCTGGCAGGCTCAACCCCCTGCTCCTCCTCTCCATCCTCCTCTCCAGCACCTGCCTGGGGGTAGCTCTGCCTCCCGCTGCAGATTTTTTTAGCCCCACAATGGTGTGGGCAACAGCTCCTGGCTGATGCCAACCACCTCGTGGGCTACCACCACCACCACCACCGCCCCTTTTGTCCGAGGGCATGCAACCCCAGAAGCCCTGGGGTGGTGGCTGTGGTGTGGAGGGGGGGACGGGGTGGCTGTCAGCGGGTGGCTGCTCGGCGTTACCAGCCTGGCACCGCTGCCCCCTGACCACAAACGCCCTTGGCAAAAGCTCTGCACAAACATCTTTTCAGGGCTTGCCTGGTTTCTCCCGCTGCCATAGAAACCCCCGTTCAGCTGAAAGTGTATTAAAGGGTGGCACCGGCCCTGGCGCTGAATCCATCACACTCTATTCCCCCAGAAAAAATCCCACACGAGGGAAGAAGAGAGCCCAGCCCCTTGTGCCCCTGCCTTTGCTCTCCCCACCCCGGGGAGATGGTTCTTCTCCTGGTCATTTTGTGCTGGTGACCCCATCTCCCCCTCCCCAGAAGCTTTGCATCCCACCAGCCCTCACCTCCTGGGCTCCCCTCTCCTCCAGCTCCCCAAATGCCACCGAGGCTCCTTAGAATGAAATCAGTGCAGAGCTGAGAAATCTCTGGGGGGTGCAGCCATCCCTGCTCCCCCATCCTGCTCCTCACCCCTCTTCCCAGCACAGTCAGCCGGGGGCTACATCCAGAGCTGGGTCACAGCCGGGTTTGGGAGGCAGGGAGAAGGGGGCAGGGGTGGGTTTGGTCACACACAGCCCTCTCCTTACAGAACCAGCTTGGACAGCAGAGAAAATGCTTTAAAATACATCTCGACCACGGATCAAATTATATGCCAGGCACGATTTGAAGGTGTATAAACCCATTTTTTCCTCCCCAAAATGCTGAGCAAACTCATCCCTGCGACACGAGCAAGGACCCGGCCCTGCAACCTCCCGGTGCTGAGCAGCTTCTCCTGCCCTGGAGGGACCTCGGGGGCAGCACAGAGGTAATTTAGTCGTTCCAGGCGCATCGCTGGCGTGAGCTGGGAGTTGCCCATTCAGGCAGATTTCATGCCCTGCCACGGGATGGATCTCTTCATCAGGGCGGCCAGCTCAGCAGCCCCCCACCATCCTCCTCCAGTCCAGCCCTCATCCCACCATCCTCCTCCAGTCCAGCCCTCATCCCACCATCCTCCTCCAGTCNACCACCCTCCTCCAGTCCAGCCCTCATCCCACCACCAGAGACCCCAGGACACTCCGGATTTACACCAACCAATCAAAAGTCCAACTGTGTCAGTCAAAACCACACAGCCCTTGGGGGTTTATAAGCTGCTTTTTCACTTCCAGAAAGGTGAACCCTCCCTGTTTCTTGCAGAATTTTCCTTCAGGCTTATGACAAATTCTCCTGCAGTTCCCCCCTCTGTTAGAAGATTATGCTGTATTGAGTATTTCCTCCCAAACCTTCTCACTTCAGGAACTGGTTTGGCCCACATTTACTGGACATTATTTTTAGCCTGCTCCTTCTGCAGAGCCATCCTCACATCTAAACCAAACTTTCTCCTCGGTGCTCCCACCAGCACCCACAGCCACCATCTCACATCTGCCCTGAAAGTATTTTGTGCATTAAAGAAAAAATAAAACAAAAACACCAAAAAGCCCAAACCTCTCTCACCAATTTAATTTTTAAACCATTTATTTTACCTCGATGGACAATAAAAGCAGAAAAGATCAAAGCCAAGCCCCTTTGTGGCTCGGGGTGCCCCCGCCATCAGTCTGCTTTGTTCCAAACGCCCTCAAAGAAACTCTCATTTTGGTCAAGAGCCAATTAGAAAAATCAGGTTGGGGGTTTGCTGGGCTGGAGAGGTATAAAATTGTCATCACTTTGGTAAAGCAGAGGCTGCTGCAGCCTGAGCAGAGGGAGCACGGCTGGAAGGGTGTCCAGTGGAGAAAGGCAGCTCCTCAGCTCAGGAACAAGCCCTTCACTCCTCACCCTCCTGCACAGCATCATCTTCCCTCCCTCTGACACACGTAGCAGGCCCTGGGTCAGGTCACCAGGAGCCCAGCACAGGCTCTGCTTGTCCCCACAGACACCTCTGGGGGGTCCACTTGGCCCCACACAACCCCCAGACCTCAGCAGCACGGTGGGGACTGCAGGTGTAGCCTGGACCAAGCTGACGTGGGCGCAGCAGTGCCCGGGAAGGGCACCCCAAAAGCCACCCCCTTCCCCAGCCCTGGGTGCAGGCAGGTGGAGCTGGGTGCCTGCTCCGAGGTGTCCCCACAACACCGGGCACACCCCAGATGGTTTTGTAGCCTTGTGCTGCAGGAGCTTCATCCCACGGACCAATGGCACCCATCACATGCCCGGCCACCCCAGGGAGCAGAGGAGCCCCCAGCTCCAGCTCAGGCCTGCACACGGGTCCCACTCGACGTCAGGGTGGGGTGGGGGGGGGACCCTGCCATGCTCGTCTGGCCGCTCTCCACCGATCTGCATCACAAAAGCACCATTCTTGCGAACTTGGGCGACCTCCCGACCTCGCCAGCTCGGGGAGTGAATGGCTTTAGTCTGCCACGACCATCATGTCACTTTGATTAGTGCGTGAATAAACTCTCAATCCTGGGCTGGGGGAGGCAGGGCTGGCGGGAGCTGCTCTGGCTCCCAGCTCCCGGGACAACACCCCCAGCCCTGCATCCAGGGGTGGCTGCAGGGATCCCGCCATCCAGGGCACCTTGACCCCCCACCAGCCAAAAATAGAACCACCACCCTACCCCTATGTGCAAGGAGGAGCTGGTGGCACCAAACCCCACCTCGGTGTTCGGGGGGTGACCCCAAGCCCTTCCCACCACTGTCACCTGCCCAGAGGATGTTAATAATGAGCAGAGTGGCCCAAATTAAAAGGTTGACGCCCAAGGAAATGCCATCAATGTTTCTCACCCCTTCATTGCCCCAAACTCGGGCAGCAGCACCAAGAGCATCGACAGGGATGGTCCCTGTGCCAACCCCCACTGCAAATTTGCTTGAGCAGACTGGGCTGGATCCAGCCCAGGTCCCTTCAGCCCCTCTGTGGGTTAAGAAAGGGCTTCAGGAGCATCCAAAACATCTGACCCTTCCCATAGTGCCCATGGAAAGAGCAGCCAGAGCAGCCACCTCTTCCTAGGGCAGGATTTTCCAAGCACAAAGATCCATGGGAAGCTGTCCCAGTTTGAGTGCCACTCACCCAAAGGAAGGATGGGTGCTGCAGGGGCAACTGGGCTGCCCTTCATCCCAGGGATGCTCTTGGTTCACTGGGATCCAGTGGCTGCAGTCAGCTCAGCAGGACAGCCACACGACCCACCCCCAGCTTCACCTAATAGATCAAACACCATCTGGAGGATCAAAAAAGTTTGCAGGAGTTGATAAGCTCTCGGGCAAGTAGAAATTCATGCTTCTGGGGCAAAACCTGGGGGATCTTGTGTTTCAGGAGGCCCTGAAGGACACTTCAATTTACAAACCAACCTGCATCACGTAATGAGTCTCAAACATCTGGTTTTGAGGAGCAGCTGAGCTCTTGCACATCCCTCCCTCTCGCTGCTCATCCCCCAGCCTCTAATAAACCCCGAGTTGTTCAACACCCATCAAACCTGCCAAAACACCACCACGTTACATCTAAAAATGCAGGATCTGTAGAGAAGGGTGAGGAAGACAGTAAATTAGGCCCCGCACGAAGGGCTCTACATGGGAAGCTAATGACCTTTTGTCTCTCCTGTCTCCAGACGGGCCTCATTTGCATGGATGCAGTTGGAATAATCTCGCCCATATTTCAAGCGTGTGGCTGCATCCCCATGTCCTCCTCCAGAGAGGGTCCCTCCCGCTGTGCCTGCCATTATCCCAGTGCAGACACTTCAGACTGCCTTTAAAGCCACCTAGACACCATCCCGGCCTCTCCAGCCCGACAGGAGGCTCTCTCCCCATGGGAGGGAGAAGGGAGGTTTGAGGCCCCCACATGGGACAAGGCAGAGAGGTCTCGATGTGCAGCCGGGGGACACCCCGACAATGGCGCCCATGGCTCAGCCACAGGGAGAACCCCCAAGTTTTGGGGGAGCCGATCCAGAAATAGCCCCCTCATCCTGTTCTAGGGACCAAGATTTTTGGTTGATTCCTATTTTCAGGGCCCAAGCACTCGACCAGATCCCTGCACTGGAGGGTCAAGCCCTGGGATGCTTTTTCTGGGGCGAATTTAAGGATAATTGATGCAGTTCCCAAAGGGCAGGTTGAAAAGTGATGGAAATTGAAAAACCCAAGTGCCACTTGAGGTCTCCCTGCTCAGGTTGCTTCTCCTCAAAACCTGGAGGTATCTCAGGGCTGATTTCACAGCTCAAAGAGGAGCTATGGGCCAGCCCAGGGGAGGTGGTGGTCTCAGGTCTTTGCAACATCCACGAACCCAATTCCCACTGGCACGGGACACCTTGCCCAGCAGAGGCAGCTGGTAGCACTCAGCCTCACTCACCTGCCCCATGCAGATCCCAAGGGCAGGATTAGACCCATCTTGAAACAGCAATGCAAGCTTCTGAGGAATTACCTTTTTCCCCTTCCCTTTCCAAAGGGGAAAAAAAAAAAATAAATATATATTTAAAAATCATTCCCATTTATGCCACAGCCCCAGAGCTGGTCTCAGCCCCTCTCCCCGAGGCAGGATCAGGCCCGTGGGGGTGCAGAGCTCCACTAACAATAACTCCCCGCGCTGGGAAGGCAGCGCCGTGGCAAACACAAGCCCTCAGACGGGCAGAGCTGTCAATCTAGCCCCGGCTCTCTCAAAAGATTGATTAAGGACCCCAAAAAAAAAAAAAAAGGAAGAAAAAGTCACTCGCCAAACAAGCTAAGGGGGAGGGGCTGGGGGGGGGGGGAAAACTTTGCAAGGTGCCTTGAAAGGGGGGAGAAAAAAAAAAAAAGGAAGAAAAAGTCACTCGCCAAACAAGCTAAGGGAGAGTGGCTGGGTGGAGGTGGGGAAAAAGAAATGCAAATTCCCAGTGCAACATGAATGGGAACAAATGGGTTGATTCTTTTAATCTCCTAATGTGCTTAATAAAGCATTATTGCAATGCGTATTTTAAGGTTTTTTTATTATTATTATTATTTTTAAACACCGTACATATTTTATCTGACGCTCAGTGATTTTAGTTGCTCCAACTATCCACTGCTTTATTTTACAGAGTTATTTCTAGTGGGTCTGGGGAGGAATTCATTTTTTTTCTGAGGNAAAAGAGAACTTATGGACATGAGCTGAGAGGCGGGGAAAGAGGGGAGGGGAAACCAGCCCGGCCAAGTTAAAATTCCGACGGAGAAGTTGGAGCTGAACTATAGAGTCTAGACAACCATTCACAGCCCCAGCCCCGATTGTTATATAGCCTCTATTGTCTTAATTAACCATTTTAGCCGAAATGGGAGCAGACAAATCTTTTCTTTTCCATTCCAACCCCTCCTCCGCTGCACACTCATGCAGACAAACACACAACCGAGTCAAGTGCTTTGATTTAGAGAGAAAGGAGGGGGAAAAAAAAATAAAGAGAGGAAAAAAAAAGCAAGCCACCACCCTCAGCATGGAGACACACACACCTTCTGGGAGTGGGTGGGGGGAGATCTTTGCAAGGTGCCTTGAAAGGGGGGAGAAAAAAAAAAAAAGGAAGAAAAAATCACTCGCCAAACAAGCTAAGGGAGAGTGGCTGGGTGGAGGTGGGGAAAAAGAAATGCAAATTCCCAGTGCAACATGAATGGGAACAAATGGGTTGATTCTTTTAATCTCCTAATGTGCTTAATAAAGCATTATTGCAATGCGTATTTTAAGGTTTTTTTATTATTATTATTATTTTTAAACACCGTACATATTTTATCTGACGCTCAGTGATTTTAGTTGCTCCAACTATCCACTGCTTTATTTTACAGAGTTATTTCTAGTGGGTCTGGGGAGGAATTTATTTTTTTTCTGAGGGTATCACAGGACTTGTGCCAACCGATACCCCCCTGGGAATCTCTGCAGCACTCTGAAGAGGCTTAAGCTAAATAAATAAATAAATAAATACAGACAAGGGCCAAATTCTCCTCTCATGACCCCAGGAGAAACACGGGAACAATTCTTCTTAAACCTTCACCCCTCCTCTCTGAACCCTCACGAGCCCCATGGCCTCTGCTCACTCCTCCCACCACCAGCTACATCCCACTTCCAACCACTGAACAGGGGGAAAAGCCCAAGCAGAAAGCAGGTGGTTCCCCTCCCTGAGGTGCACCAGGGTGAGAGGACCTCAAACCAGAGCCCTGGGATTTTCTTGAGATTTCACAGAATCTCAGAAGGGTGGGGGCTGGAAGGGACCTCTGGAGATCGAGTCCAACCCCCTGCCAGAGCAGGGACAAACTTTGCTCTGGTGGGTGCTGCTCCTTCAGAACATATTTACATGAAACACTCCCAGACCCCAGCCCGTGGTCTTCACTGGTGTCCCCTCTTCCTCACCATCCCCCAAACCTGGGCATCTCCAGAGACCAGGGAGCTGCACCAGCTCCCCCTGGAGAAATCCAGGTTTTGCCTTGCCCCAGAAAATGTGTGTGTGGGGAAACCTGCCTCGTTTCATGCCCGTGTGTCAAGGTGTAAACTTGATTGCAAAAGAAATTAGTGGCAATTATAATGACAGTGCTGGGCTGCAGCTCCGAGAGAAAACTGTCACTTTCCCAGGATAAACGCAGCTCAAAAACACCACAAAACAAACAGAGACAGGAGCAAATGTACAAAGGAGTGAACGCTCCAAAGCCACTTGGAAATGGGTTTGTTTGTCAACCCAGAGCCGAGCATCAAACTGCTGCCTGGATATAGCAAACCCAGGGACTACTCTGCTCCCCCCACAGGGGAACAGCCACATGGAGAGACAAGAGGGAGAGGTGAAGGAGCACAGAAAAGAGATCAAAAAACCTTCACTAAATGCACTTATGGAATCATAGACCAGTTGGGGTGGGAAGGGACCTTTCAAGCAGATCTAATCCGACCCCCCTGGGTCTCAGGGAGCCTGGGCCAGGGTCTCCCCACCCTCAGCACCAACAGTTTCTCCTCCTCTGCTCTGAATCTCTCTCTGAGTCCAAAGCCATCACCTCTTGTCCTGTCCCAACAGGCTCTAGTCAAAAGTCTGTGTCCAATTTTCTTCTAAGCACTGAAAAGATCCCCACCTATGGCGTCCTGGAGCCAGAGACCCCCACGACAGAGCTCCCAACTCCTCCTAGATCACCAGACTCCTCTGCCCAGCCTTTGCTGCAGGAGGCACCATCAGCCCCTCCAGAGCAGTTCAGAGATAGCCTCAGGAAGCCTTTGACCCATCAGCAACCACCAGGGGCTGGCCCCTCGAAGTATTAATGTGATTATCATAGTCCCAGAGCTGCTTCTAAGAGGTCACAGGAGCAGACTCTAGAGACAACCCTTCTCACCTTCCCTAGAACACTCCAGCCACTTCAGAAAGCAATTTCACAGGAGACCCTCCAGAGACCATCAGGGTCACCCACACCCCCAGTAAAACCTTCGACAAGAAAACAGACGAACCCTTAAGCACATAAAAATTGCAGAGACCAACCTGAGAGCTGATGTTCAGGAGGACCAGGAGCATCAAGGATGGACACCACAGCCTGCAGCAAGGTCAGGAGACAAAATGAAGGTTGAGGGGAAACTAAAGCCCTTCCTTGCCCTCCCTTAAATAGAACAACAATCCCAGAAAGCCAAGCTGGGCCCTGCCCTGATTGCTGATGGATCTCAGGTGTCATCTCCTCAGCCCCATGAGTTTACACAGCTTGTTTACATCACCCACCTGCTATCACTCTGCTTGATGCTACCCAGGTGGGGTGCAGGATGGAGCTGGAGTGGGTGGAGCAAGGCAACTTGCATGATCTGACCATCATGTCCATGCTCTACCCATCCCATGTGTGCTCCAACCATCACGGTCATGCTCCATCCACGTGTGTGCTCCATTCCTGTGGCCACACTCAGCCACCATGTGCATGCATGTGCAAGCAGCTCTGGCTTGGAGAGGACACAGACAAGACCTATGCCCTGGCAAGAGGAGCTGGAGACGTCCAGAGGATGGCAAGGGTGGTGGTGGTGGTGCCTTTCCACACCCCCCATCAGCCAGCCCATTAGGGTCTTCATCTTCATTAACGCCTCCGGGCGTGCTCTTAATGTTACCTCTCTAATAACAATATTTCATCTGCCTGATCTCATTAGTTTAGTCTCATTTGATTTTTGCAAAACACCTTTAATCACCTTGCAAATCCCCATCATTACAAACGGAGCCATCAGAAACATTTTCAGCAATCCAAGTTTTATTTTCAGCGATCCTCTCTTTTTTTTTTTTCAACAGACAAGAAAGGCAGTTGTATATAAAATAAATAAATAAATAAAATTTGAAAATACGAACAAGACAGAGGCTGAGAAAACATTAACAAGGCCCTATGCTTTCTGCTAAAGTGCCTTCATTTCATTATCATTAAATTTGCCTAGTAATTAGATTTCGGTGCATGAATATTTAAAAAAAAAAAAAAAAAGCCAAACCCATAACAGACAGGCTGTCAAAAAAAAAGCACGACAACATCAATTCAGTAATTTTTTAGACAGAGACATTCGTAAGCAATTAACACAGATTTCCTGGGTTTTAAGATTTTCTCTTTTCTTTTCTTCTCTTTTATTTTCTTTCCATTTCTCTTGTCTTTACTATTTTATTTTCCTTTTCCTTTCCCTTCTTCTCCCAGCCTTGTGTTAACCACCTGAAATCAAAAGGAGAAAAAAAAAATCAAAGAAAGAAAATCCCAATAAACACCAGTGCTTCAATTTCTGGGTTGGTTTGGGGTTTTTTTGCCCAGAAATGTGGTTCTCACTTTGCATTCTCTGGCTCTTCTCCCCCACCTCCCACCCCAACACCACTGGGCGCGGGGTTGGGTCACCCCTCAGACCTCCCTGCTCCTGCAGGACCGGATTAAATTAAGGCTGCCTGAAGCTCCTGTCTTGATCTTCAGGCATTTCTGCTGAAAACGGTGATTTCTGATCACGATTTGCATAATTGTACAGTTAGGTGATTCACCGGGCTGCTAATTACATGATCCGTGTTCGCTGCAGACGAGGCGAGGCTTGCGAGGGGCATAATAAACCTCCTGCTCTGCACCCAGCCCCCGGCCCCAGCCTGCCTCTGGACCCTTCCCACAGCTCCTTCAGTAGGATCCATCCCACAGCTCCTCCTTTCAGACACCAAGCTGGGGTGGGTGCAGCCCACCCTGAGCATCCTTCTCGCCAGGATAGACAAGTCCAGGTCTCTCGGCTGCTTCTTACAAGACCTGTGCTCCTTTTACCCAAAAGGGTGCAGTGGAGGCTCAGCACCAACATTTCTTTCCAGCCCACACCTCATGTTTCCCACAGGACGCCATGGAGATGCCCAGGAAGGAGCTGGTGGCTCACAATCAGCTTCTTCCTCCCTCCCAAACTCCTCATTTGGAAAGCTACATCTAGGGGGGATTTTATTGCAGCCAGAGATACCAAAGTTCCTGGATTTAGTCCTAAATCAAGACCAAACACTTGAAATACTCTAGAAAAGGGGCCTCTTCCCAAGCCCTTGAGTAATCAAGTCCTTTTTTTAACCTAGCCCTCACCATGTGGCCAGAGCCAGCATTGGGTCTGAGCTCTCCCAATTGGGACAGCTCAGAGCTATTGCAGAGGGGCAGCTAAACAACCTTCTCAGGTCTTAACAAGCATCCACCAGCACTAATAAGTGTGCCGGGAAGAGAAAACAATAACACGCCAAAAACCACCAAAAACCAATGCCAATTATTTGGTCTAAACACACAGAGGTGTTGAAAAACTGTGTTGTTCTTTATTGCTGATGTCATCACCGTGGGCATCTCTCTACAGCAAACGAAGACCTCACAAAACAGCCACACACACAAAGAAAATCCTGGACCTCCACTCAGGTCATGCCTTCCTAAAATCTCCTTTGCGAGGTTTTATCGGCAAGAGCAGGGAGTAGAAGCAGTTGGTACAAGCAGCTGAAAGACCAAATCAAAAGCATGTGAGCAGATTAAAGAATCAATCTCTCCGTTTGATGCAGAGGAAATCCCACTAATTATAAAGAAGGGGCTTATTTCCTGGAGTCACTCTGTTTGAAGTCATCAAAACTAGTAATACTTAATTACTCTACTTTATGGAATATATATAACGTTGGAGCCCCTTCTCCTGCTCACCACTCCTCTGGTGCCATCGCTGGCACTGGGGTTTCCAGGGCTTGTGCTGATGTTCCTTCTGGTACCTATGCACTTATTCATTCAAATGAAGCCTTTCACAGACCTCGGGCGAGGCTGCAGGGAAGCATTTAAATTGGCTTTAAAAGGAGGTTCTGATGACAAAAAAAATAAAATAAATTAAAACCAAAACAAAACAGAGCAAAACTACCTGGCTGCTGCCACGAGCTTGTGCACACACTGGGCCAGCAAACACCTTCAACCCCAGGTTGTTTGAATTAAACCGAAGGGAAGGTGTTTGCCTCTCCCTAACCCATGGGAAGGGAAGGGGGTGGGCAGTGGTGTCACCAGTTGGCCTCCACAAGCCCTTAAGCAGCCCCTTGGAGTGTGCTGAGAAGCCAAGGGGAGAGGAGCGAGGTGGCAGCCGTTGGTTTATGGATGTGTCTTGATTCCATCCATCACAGACAAAAAAATACACTGGGGTATTTTGAGGAGAAGAATGAGGGACAGGTATGCACCGGATCTTCTCAGAACTGATATAAAGGTATTTAATACCAAGGCTTACATGATTGTCCTCATCTCTCCACGTGGCTGTAGGGCAAACCTAGTCAGGATGTGCTTTGCTAAAGGGCCAACAACCTTCAGGCTCACGAAACACTGTGGTAAAACTCCATGTTCTGGAGTCAGGTGATGAACATGGAGGGGAACCACAGCTTTCATTAAAAAAAAAATATATATATAAAAACATTACAAGTTGAAAGAAACCTTGAAAAGCACGACCCAAGAGATTCAGGCAGGAAAAGGCAAATAAATTCAGTTTGATTAATTCTTGCCATTCTCCACTCAATCTCAAGGGGAGCTGCATCACTGGCACTGAAGCTGCTCCCAGGACCCAGGTCCTCAGGCAAAGCCATCCCTGGCAAGGGAGTGAAGTCCATGGGAGCAAAACCCTATCCCAGGATGAGATTTAAGGTCTCTAGACCTATCTCTTTTCTAAAGACAACCTCCAGGGAGCAGATTTCATCTCCAGGTGAGCAGTTATGTAAAGAGCTGCCCATTTCCATGCCTGGGGAGCACCAGGACAACCCAGCTTTGGGTTTGACCTGCTCAACCCTGGCTGATTACGACTTTCTCCAATGCAGATAGTCAATCTGGGAGAAATGTTAGTAAATTTTAGTGAATTTCCTTCCTGACCACCTACAGGGACCTATCCGGGTCTACAAATGCTGCTCTGACACCACAATTACTCGTCGCAATAATAAATCTTGCTGCTCCATCCTGGAGTTTCTCCCATATAGCAGAGCCCAGCTGGGGGGCAGGGGGGATATGGAGCTATGTGAAATTCTGCACATACCACCCCAACGTCCCAGGAATGCTGCTGTGGAGTCATGAGGCTTCACAGCCAGGAACTGGGGCAGGGGGTGAAAGGGTTGATTTATTTTTTTTTCCTAAGGTGGGAAAGGAAGAAATCACTAAGCCCAGGGTTGACCTGACTGGGAAATACAACTGGTCTCCACTGGAGTTCAGCTGGTCTGAAAAATCCCCTTGGAGATGTCTGAGGTCTGTGAAAACACCAAACCACAGCACGTCTCTCCAGGGGATGTGTATCTGCACAGTCCTGGGGGGTGAGAGCTCCACTCCCAGCCACACAGCTGCTCCATGTCCCCAGAACTCAGACTCTCTCTGCTTAGGATTCTCCTCTGAAGAGTGAGAATCCACCTGGAGAGGCCCAGCTCGGAGCTCTCTTGGCTGCATCTTCCAGAACATGAACCCAAATCCCATTTCCCTGAGCAGCAATGGGATGGTTCCAGCATTTAGCCCCTTGCAGGTGATGGGAAAAGTTCAAGCTGGACCTGAAATAAAACGATCACATCTCAGTCCCCCGGGAACTGCAAAAAAACCCCAAATGACCCCAATATGAGCCTATCATTGGGCTTTTTTTGCCTCATCTCATCAGCTCTAAGGTATCAAAGGAGGATCCTCTGCAAGGAGACCATCCCCATCTTTGCTGGCTGCTAAGAGGGCAGCAAGAGAGGAATTGGATTTTCTCCAGAGAGGCTTTCTAGGGCTGGAGATGTTCCTCCTGCCATCAATCACGGCCACAGGCAGCAGCGAGGAGCAGCAGCTCCGGGTCTCAGCCAGCACCTGCCCCAGGTGGGATGGAGCTGGGCTGCCCATGGAGCAGACAGATGGACAACCCCCAGCCCTGGCTCTGTGTTGGAGTCAGAGGAGCTAAATTTGTGGGTGCTGCCCCTTTTCCACGGTGCCCCGAGGCCACAGGCGAGGGGTGTTCTCTCCTCCCCACGCCACCTCAAACAGGGGCACTTTCTACACCTGAAAACCAAACACACCCACAAGAACTGAACCTTCCAGCGCACGAAGCTCAAGGGCTTTTAGACGAAGGGGATCCCCGCTCCCCCTTGGCTGTCCCCAGGGGAAGGGGACAAGCAAGTCCCACCCCCCCACAGCCCAGCCAAGGTCTGTTTGTCACTTTTCCTTCATTATTTGCAGTTTGTACACAGGCGTCATTAGGGATTCATTCGGTTTCCCTAGCAGCAGGCATTAGTCTGCCTTCCCTTTCCCCCCCTCTCCACCCCTTCTCTCGCCAGCGCCCTTTATTTTTAGTGTCTTATTTACAGTTTGACAGAGTAACTGTAACCCTTGCAAGCTACTCCAGTGGCTTTAATCGGGGGAATAATGGGTCCTGTCTGGCGATGAATAGAATTTAGGGGACAGATTGTTCCACACTCAGCCGGTGGGGTAATTTATTTATGTGCGCACTTGTCAGGAGGAGAAAGGGACGGGGGGATCTGTATGCACCGAGGACACTGCCGGCGCTGAAAGGGAAGGGAGAATGGAGCCAAACGCCCCAGATCCCTCTACCCCCACCCCCCTTTTCTCTGGCAGCTGAATGCCTCCGGTGGCCGTGAACTTGGAGGGGCCGAAAGCCCCATTCCCAGGCCCTCGGCACGTCAGCGGGGCTGCCGAACGGTTGGGCCGCCGGCAGCGGGGCTCGGGGCTCCAGATGGGTCCGGCCACGGTGGGCAGCCCTCCCCGCACCGCCCCGCATAGCGTGGCACGGGGAGCACGTCCCATGGCAACCGTACAGTAGCCGCAGCGCAGCGGGGGTCTGGGAAGAGAGGCAAAGCCCTCGGCAAAAATACAGGATGGGCCCGAGACAATGGCCCTCTCTCATATCATAAATTACACGGCGGCGACAAAAAGGGGACGGATCCTGCTGACCACCCCCGTCCCCCTCCCGGCTTCCCACAGCCTGCGGTCGCTGGGTGCCCGTGGGCGTCCCTGGGCGAGGGGGACGGTGGCGGGGTGAGGAGTTTCTGAAGGAGGGAGGTGGTGACGGGTCACCCTCTGGCTCAGGGCATCTTCTTCGCACTCTACCTGTCCCTCTAAAGTTCATCTCCTCTGCTCCACAGGGTCGCCGCTTCCCGCCCCAAGATGCTGCCGGAGTCGTCCTTGGTCTGTGGCTGTGGTCCCTCAGCTGATGCTGATCGTGCCCAGGATGGGGGAGAAATGGCTCCTTGTCCAGTCTTGGGATGTTTTCTCTTTCTCTTCACGGAAAAGGCCCTTTTCACTCCTTTTTCCTCCCTGTGGAGTATTTTGCATCTGATGCGAGAGCGGCAACATCTCAGCTCAGCTTCTCCCACCAGCTTTCATTGGGTACTGGTTGGAACCAGAGCAGGCTCCATGGCAGCTGGCCCTGGGTTCCTATGCAAAACAGGACAGCGGGATCCACAGAGTGCCAGACCCACCTCAGCCAGGTGATGGTCTCCTTAGCAGAGAGGATTCACCCCACAGACAGCTCAAGAAGACATGGGACAGATAGGGGGGGGGGGTGTTCCCTTTGCACCCACAACCACCAGGCATTGAGCTAAAAGAGACGAGGGGCTCAAGCTGAACCCACCCAGAGGTGGAGGTGCTGAAGCTCCACAGGAATTCTTTGCTGACGTCCCTCAAATGTCTCTGCGCTTGGCCTGGTTCCCATCTAAGTTTGGCATCTTTCCTTTCCAAAGGGTACACAGGGCAGTGCATGGAGGTCCAGTGAGGTGGGGACAGGGTCTTTAGGGACACAGGGACAGGATCTCAGCCCAGGGACCCTCCATCAGCTCACAGCTGAAGGACACCGTCAAACCAAGAGCCTATTTCAGGGAAGATCTCCCCCTTAGTCAAGAAACCAAGACATCCCATTACTGGGCTGAGCTCAAACCAAGGCAAGAGTCCTTTCAGACACCCAAAAAAATGCAAGAAAAAGGTCTCTGCACCAGGAACCCACAAGATTCACTGGCATGAGCCACGGCCAAGAGCCAGAGCCCAGCTCCAGGGGTCAAGGGCCCGCACGTCTCCATCCCACCGTGGGAGGAGAGTGGTGGTGATCTGCAGCCAGACCTGTGGCACGATGGTGTCGGGGTTGGGGGGGGGGGNACTGGGCTGAGCTCAAACCAAGGCAAGAGTCCTTTCAGACACCCAAAAAAATGCAAGAAAAAGGTCTCTGCACCAGGAACCCACAAGATTCACTGGCATGAGCCACGGCCAAGAGCCAGAGCCCAGCTCCAGGGGTCAAGGGCCCGCACGTCTCCATCCCACCGTGGGAGGAGAGTGGTGGTGATCTGCAGCCAGACCTGTGGCACGATGGTGTCGGGGTTGGGGGGGGGGGAACCCCCTTGTTCGGGTACAATGACGGTCTATTCTGCTGATCACAAGCCTAATCCTCTTTGGTTTTTAATTGGCATTTGGGCTAAGCTGATTTAAACCTCTTCACCTTGTTGGGTCCCCCCCTTCTCCCTTCTTTCTTCTCTTGGGTTTATTTTTTTTTGGACCAAATAACAACGCTGCCATCACCAAGCCCCCAGCACAATGACATCTTTGTGCGAGGGCGAGAGGAGAGGAAAGGGGAAAGGGAGGGGGAGAAGGGAAATGTGCTGAACCCACTCGGAAACAATGCGGAGTTTGTGATGCAGACTTGACCACTGGCAAAGGACCCGCTTCAGCTGCCGCCTCGTTAATAAACGCACTGTCCCTTCACAGCCCCTCTCCCCCTTGCCCATCACCTCCGCCTCAGGCCAGCTGCCCACCAGGCTCTACCTGCCCTCCCCATCCCTCGGACATGGCATCCCCCCAGGACAGTACCCACATCCCACCCCAGTCTCACCAGCGAGCTGCCTGTGGGGTGATGCACAGCGGCGGGACGGGGACATCCTGGTGTCTTTTCTGTCCCATCAGTCCCCAGACTGGTGTTGGTGTCACGGGGTGGCAGCCCCGACCAGCCTGGGTGGGTGTTGGTGCCAATTGCCATCTACATCGTGCTCCAGGCTAGGATCTGCTGGCAGGAGGAGGAAGAGGAGGAGGAGGATGCACGTGGGATCAGCCACGGTGAGGGGCATCTGCTGAGGGTAATCCTGGAAGCTCCTGCACGGCCGGGATATGGTGGCTTTTGGAGGGTGTTTTATTTCCATACAGCCTCCACTCTGGGGTTGATGTTACAGTCAACTGATGGGAATTAAAAACAACAGCAACAGAAACATCTTTATTACCCTCTTTCCATTTAAAAGACAAAAAAAACCTACCCCAATGGGCCCCAGAGGAGCCTGTGGGCAGGAAAAACTCTTCTCATGGAGAACTAGGGGTTAACAGGCAGAAGTTCAAGACAGAACAAACCCCAAGGTTGTTGGGGTTTTGGGCCAAGGGGACGGTGAGGATCCCCATGGCGTGGTCACTGTGGTCCCACACCAGTCCCCAGGTATTTGCTGTGGGAACATTTGGCCAATCCCAACAGCATCCCAGTGCTGGAGGCTGCCCAGTGTATGGAAAGTCTTGAAATATATATATAAATAAATTAACCTACCAGGAAATTCNTAAAGAGCTATTAGGAATAACAAAAAACCTAAAAATAAAGAAAAAAAAAAAAAAAATAACCACTCTTTTTTTTTTTTTTTTTCCCCAGGTTCCTCAGCCAAGGAAGGGAAAACCCAAACCCAACAGCCCTGTGACCAGGCAGGGATTTATCTGCACAATGGCAAAGCCAGGCTGCCCCCAGAGCTTTGCCACAGCCAGACTGGGAGGGGACACCCATCACCAGCAGAAGCTGCATCAGGGGAAAGCGCTTGGACCAAATGCAGAGCAAGGAGCCCATTGTGATGCATCCCCAGGACCTTATCCCTGGCATTCTGCAAGGTTTCATCCCACTGATACCAGGGAGGCTCCAGCACCAGCCCTGCCAAAAAATAGCAAAACTCAGCAGGCAGAACCCTCGTGCCACCAGCTGCTGCTCCTTGTTTCTTTGGAGCATCCTTACCAAAACCTCTTTTAATATATTTATTTATTTATGTATTTAAATACTGTGTTAATATTCATTTTCTCTATTTTTCATCTATATGAACTCTCCTTTCAGCCAGGGCTATTCACAGGCTACGCATCAATTTAATTCTGCCCAGCGCAGTATTTACTTGGCTTGTTTAATAGAGGAAGGTGCTTGGGCCAGAGAAAGAGCCTTTGCTCCTGCCCATTAGGCCCATAAATCATTGATAATGCTGTAGAAATCGGAGAGACAAACCAATTCTGTGGAAATTAAGTGATGGAGAGCGAGTGAGTGGCACGGGTGGGAGCAGAGTGGGGATGCCCAGCCCCATCCTCTTCTTCCAGCCCCACTTCTGACCCATTACTGAGCCCCATCCCAATGCAGGAATGAGGGGAGAAAAAAAAAAAAAAGGAAAAAAATATTTAAAAATCTCCCAGTGCAGACTAAAGGTTATAAATAAAAGCAGTGAGGAATAAACTAAGTAGATGCAGCTTAGCCAGCGAGCTAAGAGCCTTAGTACATTTTTGCAAGCTTTAGGAAAGCATTTCCCATTCCTGAGTAAGCGAGTTTGGCAGGTGGAGGGGAGCGTGTGGCTGAGCACCCTTCCCAGCTCGGGCTGCACCCACTGTTGGGGCTGGGGAGACCCTGCTGGGGTTCCTCACAGGGCCCCCCCTGCTCTGCTTCGGGCTCAAAGCATCGTTATCCCCAGGGCCATTGGCTGAGGTCACCCAAGGGGATACTACAGGGATGGTCTCAACAGTCCTGGTCTCTTCCCACCCTACAGACCCCACTGGGGACCAGGATTTTGCTGGGCAGTATTTCCCCACGGGCACAACTCCAGCCAGGCATGTCTGGGGCTCTGGCATCAGCCCACCAGGAAAGAGAGGAGAAAAAACCCTCAACCAACCCTCAAAAAAAACAACAAACCGAAACCCAACCGAAAAAAAACCAAAAAATAAAACACGATCTATTTTTCTTCTTCTAAGGATAAATTTCTGGTTATTTTTAATCTGCTTTCAAAATTCCCGTCGCACTGGGGTTAAACTCACTCGGCGGATTGAGGCTTTTAACTTTCTGGGTTTCATGGCAACAGCGGGATGGGGAGAAAGGCAAAAGAACAACAAACCCAAGCCCGTGTGACACCGAGATGTTCACCTCCACCACAAGCCTCTGACAACGGGATCTTCAGATCCAAACACCCCGAAATGTCTCAAGCACTGTGGCAAAATTCAGCTGTTCACACTCCACATGGTTTGGATGTTAGATAAAGTGATTTTTTTTCCCCCCTCCTTAGTGGAATTAACTTGGTACCCACAAATCAGCTGGAGCAGGTGATTCCTCTCACACCTCTGCCCATCACACAGGGAGGGGATGAATCTGCTTGTGTTTCACATGGAAATTATGGGGTTTTTAACCCCCTTCCTGCACAGTCGCAGCATCAGAAAACTGAGTGTTGATTTTTACTAGTAAAATAAATAAATAAAACTAAACAGCTGTTTCCTAAATGTAGCTCAATACACAAAGAATTAATTGTCATCCATTGCAACGAGGACAAAAAAAAAATTCTGCAGCCGAGCCTCCAAACTCACACTCTCCCCGCGTGGCCTGGAGGGTCACTTTAAGCTATAATTAAAAATAAAATAATAATAAAATAAGAACTCTGCTACAAAGGTCTGAGCACCCTCCTCAGGCTCCATCCCCACTGCGGAAACCCAAGACGAAACAAAGGGAGGTTGGTTTCGGGTGCAGGTCGGTGCTTCACGCGTGGCCGAGGGACGTTCCGTGGCCGCGACGGGCCCCGCGGCGGTCGGGAGACGGGGGAAAATCCCCCGGGCGAGGCCACCCACGCCCCACGGAACCTCCACGGCCGAGGCCCCCGGGAGCTCCGCGGACGGGATCCGGCCCCATCCCCGTCCGTGGCCGGGATGCTGCGGGGATGCGGCCGACCGCGTGGCGAGGCCATGGGGGAGAGGGAATCGGCCATTTTACATGTCAGCTGCCTAAAATGGAGGCTCTCACCTCTCTTTATTTCTCCCCTTTTTTCCGCTACCCTGGCAGCACGACGCATGCACCCGCCGGGAGGGGGGTGGTGGGGAGAGGGGCCGCAGCCCCCCCCCCCCCACCCACGAGGGCGCCGGGGAAACGGGGAGCCAAGATGGAATGGAGAGGGGGAAATTAAAGGAGGGAAAAGGAGGAGGGGGGAGGGAAGGAGGGAAAGGATGCGCTTCGCCTCGACATGGCCTGGTTGGCTTTTGTGCATCCCGAGGAAGGGAAGAGGCTGGAAGGCATTGGAGGGGGGGGGGGAAAAAAAAAAAAAAAAAAAAATTTAAAAAAAAGACAAAATAAAAATGGAGGAAAAGGAGGAGGGAGAAAAAAAAGCAGCGCGTGTGGGTGAGGGTGGCGAGGGGTTGGGATGTGCGGGGAAAATAGAGGAAAAAAAAATCTTCCCTCCTTTCTTTTCCGACCCCCCTTCGCCCTCCCCGCAATCCCGCTTTGACTTTTCCCACAGAAGTAGCCAACCTCCAAGAATGCAAATGACATTCATTATGCAAATGCATGCAAATCAGGTTTAACTATCGGAAGAAGGGCTCGGAATTTCTAATGGTTTAACTCTTTCACGCGCGACCAGGATAATAACAAGAGCCCAGCGTCTTCCTCGGGCCTTTGTGCTTCCCAGTCCGTGCCCAGGGACCCCAACATGTGCCCTGAGGACCCTGAGAGGGCAGCGAGGGGCAGAAAGACCCAGGAAACCAAAACCAACCAAGGAACAACAACATCCACCACCACAACCACCCAGCCACTGGCGTGGGAGAGGTTGTCCCTTCGTTAAGCGGGAGCTGAGACAAAGCAGGACTGGGAAATGGGGATAAAGGGGAAAAAAAGGGAAAGAACGTGGGAACAAAGGAAATGGGGATGGGAAACAAACAAACAAAGGGGAAAAGGGAACGAAGGGGGGAAAAGAGGAAAAGGGAACGAAGGGGGGAAAAGAGGAAAAGGGAACGAAGGGGGGAAAAGAGGAAAAGGGAACGAAGGGGGGAAAAAAGAGGGGGAAAGGAAAAAGAAAAAAGGAAAAGGGGGAGGAAAGGAAAAGGAGAAAAGAAATGAATAAAGGAGAAAATTAGAAAAATCTTAATTAAAATAGTGAGCAAGTGGTCAGGGCCGGGCTGGGGACCCTGCCACTCTGGGCAGAGGGTGACACTCCCTGCACTGCCTCGGCCAAAGGTTACGGTGGCCACGAGACCATTTCCATCCAACCTCTGGCCACGGAGCCACCATCTCTTCACAGACTGGAGAAAATCCCAAACAAAACCAAAGACAAAGTCACACCAAAATCCCCCAGTTTGTGGGACTGGGCTTTTGCACTGAGGAAAAAAAAGAATAAATCAACAATTAAATTCTACTTTTCTTCCCTTAGTGCTGGATGAGCATCTGAGGGAGGGAGGAGCAGGGGGATGGCAGAGGTGGCACCAGGGCCCTGATCAACATCCCCCGTAGCCTGCCCTGCGATGCTCCCAGTGCATCGGGGACGTTCGTGGGACCCAAAACCCCTGGAAAAATCCCAATTCTCCTGCCCCAAAAGGACAGAGACCCCCCCAGTGCTGGGACCCCAACTGGGGACATCCTGGGTGTGCCCCAGAATGACGAGCACTGCTGTGGGTTCCAAAGAGGAGAACTGGGTGCCCAAGGGAAATATTTTATATACACTGCTGCTATTGATCAACAATAAATAGGCAACAAAATATTATTGCTGGGGGTTGCCTGAGAATTCCAGCTCCTTTGTGCTGAAACCCCCCCAATTTTCCTCCACATCCCCCATTTACCTCCACGATGCCCATTATTCTAATTTCTTATTATTTTCTACAGTTCCTGCCAATATCCACATTTGGTTTTATTATTTTTTTCCCCCTCCATCTGCAAAATCCACATTATTTAAGGTGGAAGCTGCTGGGGGCAGGTACTAGGATAGGAATTCCCAAAATTTTAGGGGTTTGCTTGGAGACACCATAAGGAAGATTGGTTTATATGCAGTCTGAAATGTACAAAGGGCAATTATTTATATATTTTTAAAAATATTAAAACCTTTTCTTTCATTAATCTGGGCCCAGCCCAGTAAGGCACCTGCAGAGTGTAAAATATTCATTATTTTGGAGATTAAAAAAAAAAAATAGTGGCTCAGACATTTCCTTACTGAAAACAAGAGGACGAAGGAATAAATAAATCAATGAAATGATAAGTAAATATGTGTAAGATCAGCAATTTGGGGTTCTTGATTTGCTTCCTGGACTCCCAGCACACACTGTGAGCTTTGCTTTGCTCCCTGCACCTGCTTTTGACTCCAAACCCCAATTTCTGAGTTTACTCATAACTGCAAAAATGGAACTGGGTGATTTTTGAAGATGGTTAAAATAATTATTGGAAGATTAATTAAAAATAAAAAATAAATGGAGGTAAAAAATATTGGAATTTTCATTTAAGATATATTTAAATAGGGAGATTAAAAAAAATATTTTTGGAAATTTCATTTTTAAAGTGACATTTAAATATATGGGGGGTGAAAAAAATATTGGAAATAAAAAAAATAAATTGACAGGTTAAAATAATTATTGGAATTTTCATTTTTAAAAAATAAATGTATATACATCAGAGGGTTAAAAAATATTTTTTGGAAATCTAATTTAAAAATAAAATAAATGGAGGCAGAGAAAAAACAAATGCTGTGCAGAAAGAAAGAGGGTGGGGGGATGCTGGTGGGCAGCAGCAGATTGCTGACAATTCACTCGCGGCAGAGGAGGCAACTGCTCCTGAACTGAAGCTGCTCACCTGAAAAAAGCCCAGACGGGTGGAATTGGCATTTCCTGGTTGGGATTTGCTCAGCGAGTCGGGGCCTCGGGCTGTGAGAGAGGAAAAAGAAACCAAGTTTTTTGGGGATTGTGAGGGGTTTTTTAAGCACGGGGCCAGCAAAAATCACGGAGAAAATACTCAATTTCTTCCAGCCTCCCAGGTGGAGTCATGTGAAGAGGGGTCAGGCACCACTTTCCAAAGCCATTTTTAAATACCTTTAATTCTTATTATTTAAAGGTGCTCCTGTTCATTCCCCTCTGTCCACCAAATGCCACCATTTGCATTCACGTCACACCTATTCCCTCTGGGCTTTCCCCCCCTTTTTTCCTTCACCTTCCTCTACCAAATTCCCCCATTCACATCCATTTCACAACTATTCCCTCTTTTTTTTTTTTCTTTTTTTTTTTTTCCCTAAATCTTTGTTTGATGCACCTCATTTGTGCAGCCCCAAAGGCATCAGGCTCCTGGTGGGGGTTAGGGATGGGAAGAGGTGCCCTGGACATTTGCAGCCTCTGTCACCCCATTAAAAAAAATTCATTTNTTCCCACACCCCCTTGCCAGAGGGGCAGTTTCCAGGTGAGGTGCTCAACACTGGACTGTGCCCAGGGTTTTTTCCCTATCCCCACTGTGAGGAAAATAGGGGCTGGGAGAAGGTGCTGCTGATTTTTGAATGAATCCAGCATCAGACCATGGGAAAAAAAACTGAGCAAGAGCAGGAAGAAAATATCCTGGCCGGCGACATGTGGATCCACCACGTCCTCCAGGATCTCACCCAGGTGCCCCAGAACAACCTCCTCAGCAGAGAAGATCCTTCAGGGCCCATCCTGCTGGTTCTCCTGCCAGGAGGGACCTCTCAAGACAGAGCTGGAGCCTGGGGATGGTTTTGGTGGCAGAAGGGCAGCGGTGCCAGGAATCACCCGGGGGTTGACCCTGCACCAAACACCAATTGAGGGGGGTCCTGACTCTGCAGCTCTCCCAGCAAGGGCGAGAGGAATTTCGCAGCAGCAGCAGCAGCAGTGACTCAACCCACCCTGTCAAAGTCAATGCTCTTGGGATGCCATGGGCCATGGAAGGGCCCTCAGAACATGAAATATTTCCCCTGGGATCAGGTTCAGGGTCTGATTATTGGGACTCAACAAAGCAGGAGGAAAAAGCTCCTGATGTTGTCAATTCTGGAGGCAAAGCCTCCTGATATAGTTATTTTTAAAAGGGTTTCACTCATCTCACCATGCCCTTTTCCAAAGCCAGCTCACCACCAGCCTTTCCAGGGCCAGATTTGTTTATTTATTTTTTTTTTGGTTGGTTTTTATCTTCCCAGGGTCAATTTTTCCAGCTGGAAATCCTCCAGAAACCCACGAAAAACCCAAAACAACCAACAACAACAACAAAAACAGTAAGACAAACAAAAAACCCAACAACCCTCCAGGCAAACAAAAACACACACACACACAAAAACCTCAACAAACCAAACCCAAATGATAATTAAAAAATACAAACTAATAAAAAACCCACACACAACACGAAATAAATTTAAAAAAACCACAAACAAAACACATAGGAAAAAATAAAAAGAAAAACAAAAACCCCTCCAAAAAAACCAAACCCCAAACCAAAGAAACCCCGAAGCAAAGCCAAGCAAAGCAAAGCACGCCCTAAGATAACAACTCCCCAATCCCACCACCACCTTTCCCCCCTCGTCTCCCAGGGCCCGGGAGCTCCGAGGACCCTCGTCCCCCGCGCGAGCCGAGCTCGGCCGCCTTCCACTAACTCCGCAGAGGCAACAAAAGTCCCTTTCAAGCCCTTCCAGACGCAAGTCCTTCAGCTCAATTAGTCAGGCACACAGAGACACAAAAAAAGCCTCCCATTCAGGCTAGTGCCTGGCTGGGGAGGACAAGGGCGAAGAAAGGCTCTTGCTCCCACGCTTTCACCGGGTGTCATAACAAGCAGAGAGCCCTCTTGGGGGGGGGATTAGGGGAGATAAGAGCCCGCTGGAGGAGAAGCTGGGGGTAGCAGGGTAGGGGAGGAGGGGTCCGCAGAGGTCGCCGCTCCCGAGGTCGGGCGACGCCACCGTCCGCGCTACACCCGGGGCGAACGTTGCACCACCACCACAACAACAAAAA
>VYZU01037091.1:0-28002 GCA_013401355.1 Ceyx cyanopectus
TCGTCATGGCCCACCTGAAAACTGCCTGGGTCCATGTGACTCCTGTAGGAATGGGAGGCAGCAGCAGGGTTTCTGGGTGATGGGCTGAGGGGCAGTTCCTGCAACTCAATTGCAACCTCACTCCTGCTGCCTTGATGGCTGTTCCTGGCCTTCCTGTCAATTAGAAGGTGGTGGTCCTCCTCCCTTCCCCACCAGAGCCTGCCTGGGGAGGTGCTGCAAGCAGCCCCCAAGTCTGCTCCTAGCCTTGGCTTTTACTGCCCTTTGACCACATATAGTTAAGTATTTAAAGGCAGCTGCTATTTGTGTCGTTAACGCTCAGACTTCCCAGGAGAAACCAGCCAGCTTTGCCACAGCTGAAATCTGATTCAGAGGAAGCTTTTTACTTCACTATGTAAAAAAACCAAGGTGCGAGTAAAGTAAGGGGGAGGGAAAGGCAGCACTCAATTTGCTATTAGTTTAATTCTGTTGGGAAATTCAAGGAATGATGATGGTGTGCAAATTTCAGGCACTCCTGTTGCAACCCAGTGGTGTTGCTCAAGGGATGGAGGATGCAGAAATAGTTGGTAGGAAAACAATGCAGTATGAGGGGATTTTGTGCCATGCTTCTTGCCAGGATACAGTAGCTCCTATTGTGCTCTGGAGCTTGCTGATGGTACTTGCCAGTTTAAAGCAAATGTGATTACTTCCGTGTTGTGCCACCATTGCTGGCACTGGAACAGGAGTGAACCTGAGAGATCTGCTTTGCTTTCACTCCAGCATAGGATCCTTTCTCACTCTTCTCTGGTGCAATTCCCAGTATTTTCCTGGGGAAGGAAAAGGGTGTCATTGCCACTCTGCAGCTCAGGTGCTGGCATGAAGAGAGGCTGACTTCTCTGGCTCTAGGACATGAGGAGATGGAGTGAAGCTGCATCAGGGGAAGTTAAGATGGGACATAAGAAAAGCTCTTCACTGATAGAGTTGTTGATCACTGGAACAGGCTTCCCACAGAAGTGGTTGTGGCGCCAAGTCTGTCAGAGTTCAGGAATATCTGGACAATGCTCTTAGTCATTATGGTTTAGTTTTAGGTAGTCCTGCAAGGAGCAGGGAGTTCATCAAGATGATCCTTAAGGGTCCCTCCCAACTTGTGATATTCTATGATTAGGTGCCCTGTTGCTGTGCCATCTCTTGGGCTTTGATATAGAGTTACGTTTGTGGGACTGTTCTTCTCCATCTGTGGCTGCTGAAAATGTTCCCATTTCTTTTTAAGGACTATGATAGATGTATCAAAGTGAAGTGTTTTATTGAGACTCCCCAGTTTACCTGTGCTCCCCTTTGATGGAATTCAGATAGCTTCCAGCCCTTAAGTGAACTGTGGGTCAGAAGCACTCTTCCAGAACTCAGTCCTTTTAAAATGAAAGTACAGGCTTCCTGTTGCTACCAAAATTTTCAATTTGACAGAAAACTCCTAGGATTTTGTGGCATACTGTGACACCAACAAGATCAGAGATGGTTCTTCCCAAACCAATTAATTTACAGAGCAGCCCTGCTAATATAATTCAAGAGGCTTCCTGAAAAGATGTTGCTTAGAGAACAGGGGTACGTGAGCCAGAGCACAAAAGATTAATGTTCCCCCTGTCCTGTTTTTCCTGACTGTACAAGCCTTGCCCTGAGATAGGAAGAGGTGAAGAGAAACAGTCAGTCCTAGTTCTGTCCAATGGCTCAACAACAGGATTGCATGCATGTTAGTCTACTAGAATTTATCCTCTGCTTTAGAAATAAAAATTATTGTTCTGGGCCAGCCTGAAATCTTTATGCTGGTCATTTTACGTAGCTGATGATTTCTTTTGAGGGCCAGTAGATTAAAAAACTTGTGTTTTACATGGGACTTGTCAAAATACAATGCTACCTAGGATTGGGGTGGGGATAGGAACACAGTTACATTACAACTAGGGTTACAGGAGTTGATGTGGTTAAACACTACTGCTTGCCCATATGTGCTCTGGAGACAGCGTGACAGACTGCAGGCTTTTGGAAAGACCTAGTCTAGCAAAGGAGGTGGGAGAAAAGCATCTGTCAGTAAATAGATGTGTAAAGATGCTTTTAAGAAACACCAATCATCTTTATAACTTTGACAGGTGGCAGTGGGGCAAGAGGGGAGGAAGAGATTAAGAGAATTGTGGGGGTGGTGAAGAAATTAATTCTAATGAATTGGAAAAGCAAATCCGTAGTGGGTAGAAAGCTTTGGATTGCTGCCCTGCTGGATATGGATAAATGCAAGAGAATCCCTTTTGCATGCAAGAGCTAATTGGGCAATTACAATGCAATATCAAGACCTTTGCTTAAAATGTATCCTGACTAGCAAAGTGTGAGGCAGATTCTCTTCCAATGGTTCACAAGGCTTGCCGACAGTCTTCTAGATGGGTGCTTGAACCAGCTCCCCTCTTCATCTTTCCCTGTCTTCTCAGAAATAAAACGTCTGTTAATTTTATTTTTTTTTTAATCACTGTGCTACGATGGGAGAACTCACTTCCAAGGCTTCCTTTCAATGTTTCCATTCTTCACACAGAAGAACATGTGAATGGCCTAACTGTCTCAGATCAAGGGTCAATCTAGTCCAATACTATTATTATTCCCTCAGTGCCTGTTTGTGGCCACTATGGGCGATGGAGTATTAGCATATATGGCATTTCCCTCTAATGATTTAATGGCCTCCAAATATTGTAATTTCTGGGGCTTCTCTGAGCTTGACCTCTGTGTCTTTACTAATCCTCAGTGGCTCTTACTTCCAATCAGTTCTTCAGAACCAATGTAACCTTTCCTATCAACTTCCAAACTCCTTGCCAAGGAGTTTGCAGATCTACCACTACCTACTGATGAAAAACCAAGTCTTTTGATTTGTCCTTCTTTGCTTTTATTTTTTTTTAATGGCTTCATTTTGATAAGACTTGACTATTCAGTCAGATATAAAGCCTATCTGCTTCTTTTCATGCCACCTGCAGAGCCCCATCATATTTCTTTACCTCACGACTAGTTACATCTTTAAAGACGTTTTCTGAAGAATGTAATCAAAACATTTTTGGAAATAAGTTAACTATGTCAATGAGATCACTGATTTCTCAAAAAATTACCAAGAGGTGGGTGGCATGGGACTTCCCTTTGTAGAAGTCATGTTGACCCTTACCCAAAAGATTGTATTTATTGTCCGTGAATGGTCTTTTTCCCCCCCCTTTTTAATTTAAAAAAAATATTTAAAAAATTATTATTATTTATACTATTTAATACAATTTAGATGCCAGGCTTGCAGACTTGTAATTAGCTGGCTCTAATGTGAACCTCTGTTTTAAGATTAGCATTACAGTTGCTATCTTCTGATGCTTAGGTCCCAGAGACATTTCACATGAAAAGCTGCCTACAGTCATTAGCAATTCAGCTATTTTGTCCTTGTGGCTCCTCTGCTACTCTTGGGTAAGGGGTGTTCTGCACCTGGGATCCTACAGGACCCAACCTATCTTATATACTCACCCATGTCAACTTTAAACAGAACCTCTTCTGATTTCCTCATTTTTCCTACTCATTCTACAAAAATAAAAGTGGGAGGTTCAGGCATGGGAATCTCACCACTTTTCTGTTGGTGGAAACAAGAAAGCTCTGATGCAAAGACTTAATTTTTCTCTGCAATTGCAGTGTCATGCCTGAGTTCCCCTTTTACAGCTTTGCTATGACTTGGCCCTACAGACTTTTCTGACACAGAGCAAGGATTGAAGAAGTAGCTAAATGTTACTGGAGAGGCTATCCTAATCTTTTTTAGGCTTACCTAGAAGCTAAAAAGTGACAGTGTTTTCATCTGCTTTTAAAAACACAGTCCCAAGAAAATCAGGATGTGGAATGATGAGTAAGAGAGCGCTGTCTACACCACTCTCTGCTGGATGCCTTGGGGGTTTCCCACCCCTAATTTGCAGGTTTGTTACCTAAATATTACATAACTGCTTGAGCTAAGGTTTGAGGGCTACAATGTTAAGCAGTTTAAGAAATGGAGCACCTGGGTGCTTCCAATAGCTTGGGTATATTCTTAATGTTTTAAAACTCAAGAACAATTCACGTATACTTATGTCATCCAAGGGATCACTTGTGTCATGAAGCATGTTGTTGCCCATCCCAGCTCCTGCTGAACCTAGCTGGTATTCTTTTTCTCAGAGGGAGTGTTTTTCTTTAGAACGGGCACCAATAAATAGAGCAATTTGGCATTGGGCTGATCTTGCTCGCATCCATTGTGTATTGCCATCTGATTAAACACATGAAGAAGAGCCTGTGCCTTGCTAGGAGTGAGTTGGAAGGTATCTAGTGAGGTAGAAACCATGGATTCATGATTACACAAAATAGAAACGAAGCTCGTGTCACCATGTCCAAGACTTTGTATTTACTCTCATTGTGCACAATGTACATATGCACCTTAGAGGATGAAGTAAGCTGGGAGAGAGCTGAAAAAATTTAATCTTCTATAATTTACTTGCTGAAAGAGGCTGTCCTCTGAGCAGGCTAACTATTGCCACTGAAAGCACAGCCATTTCTAGGAATTCAGCAGCACTCCTGTGCAAGTGACTGCATTGGGGAAGAGGATGCTTAGGAGAAAATTGCTCCAGTAAGGAGACTTGGCAAAAATAATTCTGTAGTGCTGCACCTCTGGTGCAATGCTGGAACTGTTTCTAGGTTTGGTTACTAAAATAGTGCATGTGAAATGAGGCTGATTTAAATCTATACATGGTTGGATTTGTACACACTCTTGGACCTGTTTGCATATTGCTTGCAGGACATACCTTGGGTAAACCAGACAGTTAAAATGCTGCTGTTCTCTAAGACTTCATTATATACATAAGGGCTGTATTATTTTTGCACGTGATGCATGAGCATGTATATCCTATTTATTTGTGCACGTGTTACCTCATTCCAAAGGAGAACATAGGTAATGCCCTCCTACATGCTGGTTTTTGCCTTGAAAGTCCTGCTGTTTGTGCATTATTTGTGGTACGAGCCCCAGCCATGAACCGGAATTCCACCGTATTTCATGAAGACACTATAAATGGGAACAAGAGTGTTCTGGCTTCAAAGAGATTACAAACTATTTTTCACCTAGATCTGATAGGATGTGTGCAAACAGAAAGTGGTTTATTAACTCTGTCTGGCAACCCTAACCTGTTCCAGGATGAGAATTCCCACTGATGCAAACATTCCTTTGGTTGTAATGCTTAGTCAAATGCAATCTTGTTCCTCTATGAAGTTTTATACTGTCTGTCTTTTTTTTTTATTACTCTTTTTTTTTTTTTTCCAATAAGAGAGACTGAGCAAGATTTTTGAAGTGTTAAAGGGAAGCACAGTATAATGAATTATATAAATGCTACTGATCTTGAGCTTTATAGAGTAAACAGAAGTTTCACTTAAGATGAAATATATCAGGTTGGGCTGCTGACCTTACTTGTTCAATTAATTTCTTTACCTCCTGCATGCATCTATCTAATGTGGGAAGATATATGGAGTTGAAACTGAATGGCCTCAGACCATCAGTTACATGATGCATCACTCACATGACTTTCATTGCTGGAGAGTCCAGATACTTCCATGTTATATAGGGATAGAATTATTTATTTTCTTTCTTGGTCTGTAGGATAATCAGCTTAATTTCTAGCTATGTGACCATTTGTATTCCCTGGATTTCACTGAAGAGCTGAGATCCACATCTGTTATACAATGCCCTTCATCTCTTTATAGGAGTCCTGTCCATATCTAATCTATGCTTAGTTGTATGGAGTTCTGCTCTTGTTTTTCTGCCATATGGATCACCAGAGAAAGAGTGTGGTGATTTTTTTTTTTAATTATTATCATTTTTTAGGTTGAAAGTATTTTGGGGGGAATATGACGTGTGTAGTTTCCTCTTAAGAAGACAGGCTCTTATTTATCATACTAATTAATATGGGTGTATGCTTGGAGGTTACTACTTCACTCCTTGACATGAATTACAGTCTGCTCTTGAGAAAGCTCATGGGTCATTGTCAGCTGGGGCTGAATAATAAGACCTTGCTTTCCTACAGTAGATATCTGGGCATCTACAAGATTCTTAAAAGGGCCCAGCTAGAGGCATAGTTTAATCTGAGAACAGAGGTCTTTGATATTAGAGGATTTTGTGAGCTAGATGAGATATTTACTGTGATTATGTCTTTCTCTTACGTAGTCTGGCCACAGCTCAGATGTCTACTCAGCATGCAGGAGAAATTTTTTTTGTCAGATCTCTGAGGGATCTGGCAGATGATGCCATTTGCATGCCATGGTACAAATATACAGCCATTTATCTTTTCATTAAAATAGATAGGATCCAAGATATAGTTGCAGTATCTAATAGATTTTTATAGAAGTAAATACAAATGGCAGAGAGGAAGGGGAAGGGATATTCCCAATTAAACCTGCTACATAAGGCAAATTCTGTTCCTTGATTTTACTGAAGTATTTCTTCTCTTTTCATCTTTAATCTCTGGTCTCACTGGGTACATAATTTCAGATGCAGTGATACCATAAGATGCATGTCCATGAAGAAATCGGTTAACTGAATCACAAGGGTCATATCAGGTCTATTTCTAGGTGTATGCAACACAGTAGACTGGCACAGATTTGCTTTAGCATAAGTGTAAAATTATTACTGCGCTCAGCAGAACAGAAATATTTAGGGAAGCCCAAATGCTAGTCCAGCATTAGTCTCATTCATGCAGTACTGTTTAGGAGGTGGGGGCAAGGAGAAGGAAGGAAGGAAGGAAGGAAGGAAGCCAGTTAAAATGAGCATTGTGCAGAACAACANGAGGGAGGGAGGGAGGGAGGGAGGGATAGTCATCTTTTCCAAAGAAGCTGCACTAGCATGTCTGTGCCTCTCCCTGTGCAAGGGTGTGCATGACTTTTGGGAGAAGCAAGCATGGAGGCTGTCCCTCTGAAGGGATATTTTATACTGCAATGTTTTTCACCCAAAGTGATGTCTTCACAGTACTAAATGGGGATGATTTGTTGCCAAGCACTGCGGCTGTCATCCCCGTCTTTCAGCAAGGATGGCTACTAAATGGTATTGCAGTGCTGCATGTCCAGTGCTGCTCACTATCTAAAGACTAGGAATCCTCAGGATGGGGGAGGGGAAGGAAAAAAAGAAAGAAAAATCCTTTATAGCCTCCAGACAAAGCAGAGCACACTACATCAGAGTCATTAAGATAGTCTCAGAGCTTTTTAATTTCTTTCCAGTTGCCATGGCATGCTGCACACACTAATTTTTCTGTTGCATCTTCGTATGGGGGGCAAGTGTCCTTAAAACAGTTGGTCAGTATCCAGCAACTAAATGCTGACAATCAGAAATGATTACTCACTTCCCAAACTATTAGTGGTTAGTATCTTTGGTCATTTTAAACAATACTAATAACTCTGTATAGAAGCCCTCAGATCATGGGTTATAAACAAGTTTCTATTGGAATTTCCCCCATCACTGTTACTGTATCAGTTTGGTGCTTTGTAGAAAAGAATTATTCCAGCAATCTACATTGGCATTGGGTAGGTTCTACACCTATCTCTTCTTAAGGAAATGTTCCTTGCTCTACTCTGTTGGGGTTTTTTTATTTGTCATCTTCAGACCAGCAGAAGCTGTCTTTTGGGGGGAAGGTGCAGAAGCTGGATTTTTGGGGGAAGGTGTATTTGACTTTCTGTGGCACAACTGCCTTTTATTATTGTTACATGCAAGTTCTTTGCTTTCTGTTTTATCCCTTAAATTCTAGTCTGGAGACATCACCGCAAAGTGATTGTGCTAGAACAGCAGAGAGAGAGAATGACTGTTGCAAAAATGCATCCATATGCTTTTTCTTGTAGGAAAAGATAATGCAGCAAGATAAGACACTGTATGAATTTGGTACTGTATTTCCAGAGTTTTATCCAAAACAGGACAAAGCACTGTAGCAAAAAAAGACAAGTCCCTACCTGCAGGAATCTGTATTTCCCAGTATTTTTCTAAGATAAGCTGGTTAGGCAAACTGCCAGCTAGGCATGGCCCCTGGAACCTCTCCAGAAAAAAAAAATCTTAACTCGCATTGTGAAGGAGTTTGCCTCATCTATGCTGGAGAAGAGATTCCTTTCCCATAAGCTTAAAAGAAAAGATTGATTTTTTTTTAGGGGTGTTTTTTTAGGTACTTTTTAGGTATTATTTAGGTTTTTGTTTGTTTGTTTTTCCTGCTATAGCAAACTAATGTTAATGGCACACAGTCAATTTCTGTCATGGGCACCATGAGATATTTTGAACAAGTGCCACCAAATCCAGCATGGAGTATAGAATACTTCAGGGCAAACAGCCTCTAATCTCGGTCCTTCTGATGCTGCAGCTGCTGTTGACTCCTAGGGCAGGAACAACTGTTTGTCAAGTGAATAGGAATGAGATGGGTAGTGAGAATTTACATGCCTATATGACATATAAGTACTGGACTGTGGACTTAGAGAACACTTGCATGGAGGGGAGATCTGGGAAGTGTGACCCTTTTTTTTCTGTAAGTTTAACTGCTGGCTATGAGATGCTAATGCTGTCATGAGGAACTGGTTGTGGTCCATCTGTACACACAACAGCAAACAATTGGGTGTTGGAAAGGGCAGCTGGGATCCTCACGTGTACTAGGGATTCTCATTCTCATAGAACCCCCCTGGTTTAGCAGGTACTTAGAAGTAGTGGAGTGGGAAGGTCTTCCATTCAGATTGCTGGTGTTAAACACTTGAGAGTACATGATAATTTGAAGAGGAATATGGAGGATCACAGTTTTAAAATTGAATGTAATACCATGTTGAAAATCAGCTTTGACCTGGTCCAGAGTAAATGTCTAGAGCAGAGCTGGGAATATGAACCTCTCAAGTCCTTGTTTGGCATCCTTGTTATCCATCCATTTTGCCTAGTTCAGACATGCTTCCACATCCTATTTGAACCCAAGATTTTTTTCTCTGCTTTCTTTTGGGCAATAATTTTCTTTCCTTTGATGTCAATGTGTCGTCTCATTTTTATTTGTTTCTACTGAAGATAGTGGCTTTTGTCTAACAAATGTAAGCCTGCCAGCCTGCAGTTCCTTTGAAGTAGTTTGCTGTCTCCCTTGAGTCTTTGCACAACAGGTTGAAAACGGTATGTTACTGTTCTTTGCATTAATGTCATGGAACAAAAAGAACTATTTATTCCATTGCCTGTAGTGTTCCGGGCCCTCTGTGACATCATGAAGGACCTTTATCCCTCTGTAATGGATGTGTTTATAAGGATCTTGTTGTTACCTTAATCTTCTCTGAGTAGTTGTCTGTGTAGGAACTTGACCAAAGTCAGAAATGGTTTTAACTAGTTTCTTATACTTTCTTGGATATAGATAATTGATGTCCCTGCCTTGCATATCTATAGGGCTGTTGTCATTGGTGAAAGCATTAATGAATTGGGTTGCAATGCAAATATGAGTACAGTGTTGTCTATAAGAGATTTTACTTTAAAGGCTAGACCTCCATGGGACACAGATCAAGCTGAAAAATCACAGCTTAAACTTTTATAAAGCCTCCTCCATATTCTTCTTCTCTAATACTGCTTGTCAAATAAGGTTGCTAGTTTTTCAGTAGGTTGTTGGCAAAGGATGCCACTGCAGTGTCCCTTTTCAGAAGAGGAGCTGTGGTGAATCAGCCTCACTCCTTTCCACCTGAACAAACCCCATGACAGTCCTGTAGATCACTTCTTTTTGGTGGGCAGCATGGAAGTGTTTTTGGATTGCTCACCTTTGAGCCAAGATGTTGATCTTGCCTCAACTCTTGATTTGCTGTGTTTTCATAGCCATAGCACAAGCTATAATATGCTTTTATTTTCTTCCTCTGCCTCTAAAATGAAAAATCTCTTCCTGCTTCACACAACTGCTTCACATACTGTGAGGCTTAACAATGTAATGCTTGTAAAGTATTTTGAAATCCTAGGAAGAGCTGCACAGTAGCAAAGTAGAATGTTGAATCACCTGCCTTGGGGCCATAAAAGTCCCAAACCAAAACCCCCTTTCAGTATTTCTTTACATTTGTAGAAAGTGTATACCTCAGTACTTGCCACGTTTTGCCATGCACAGGAACAATCTTCAGCCTCATGGTTTCCAGGGTCACAATTCCTGAGCAACATTCTCCTCCAGTATTACATCAGAGAGATTTACTTCTCCAGGGATAGGCAAAGAGATGATGATGAATCTCTGTTTGCAATCTCACTGCTGCCCCTCCCCCTCCTTCCTTCCTTGTTTCTTTTAAGACTTTAATCCTTTCATCTTTATAGAAGTTTCTAGCTCTGAATGAAGCTTAATTCCTAATTTCTTCCACTTTGTAGTCATCTCTAAGTTTTTCCTCCCACTCCTGCTCTACCCCAGTACAGTATGCCTTCAGGTGACCTGCATCAGAATTTCCAAGGTCCTATGTCTGACAAGAGGGGCTTTATTTTTTCTCTTTTGTATTCCATCCCTTCAGGATGGTCACAGGCTGGCACTTCGGAGGTGATTCTCCCTTCCCTAACACAGACTAGGTACATTTTGGAGAAAAGGCAGACTGATTGTGGCAGGTAAGCAAGCATTATGATATGAAATGAGGACTAAGTATGTTTGGATCATCTGGCATGTCTGAGTAATCATGAAAAGAAAACTGAAAGAAACACTTTTCAGGAGGAAGAGCAGATGTTCCAGTCCATCAAGCCATGGAGCAATGCCCCTTGTTAACAGGATAAGCACAGGTATTAGTTTTATCCCCCAAAAGCTCTGACAGCTCTACCTATTAATTGGATACTCCTGAGCAGTATTTTGTTCCTGAACTACTTCTGAAAAGAGCCAGTGTAGTGGAGGATGTTTCAAACTACTGCAGTTCAAACTGCCATAACTTGACAGACATTAGTGTTTTGGATATTCTCATTAAAAATCTGAGAAGAGGTGCCAAGAAATCTGCCTTAAATGGTCAGGCATGGATGATTGGAGGGCCTGAGTTAGCCAAAGTAGATGTTTGTATTTGGACAGGCAGGAGCACTCCAAGAGGAAGTAAGCACAGTGAATAAGAATTGGGGTCATATTAGCATTTTGTTGCTATGGGAGATAAATTCAGGAACCTGAGCAAGGACCTATGTGAACCCTTGGTATAAAAACGTCTTAACTGCCAGTTTATTGGGTGGCATGGATTTCTGAGTTTCTTCTCCTGGAGCTGTTTACATGGGCATGCATCACTTTGATGGGAAAGCTATAGCTGGTGATTAGGGTGTTCATCTTGGATGTGAAAGGCTGAATTTCAAATTCCTGCTACAAGCTACCGAAGCAGAGGGATGAAGTGTGTTTTTCATCACTTCAAGGGCATGTTACAGCCATGAGGCCATCAACCATTCTGTGGAGGGGCTTAGGGTGCACATTACCAGCAGGCTAAGTTTCTGAACAAAGGCAGAAGCATTGCCCAAGGTAAAATTGATATACAGACTGAAGTGCATTTTTAAATGCTGTACTAAATGTCTTTTCCCTCTAACGCTGGACATTAGGACAGGGCTAGTCTCCTTTTTGATGAGAAAGGCTGGCAGAGTTCTACAGAAGTCAGCAAGGATTCTTACCAACAAGGGAGAGGTATTGATGTTTCTTGGTCTGAGCAGGGCACAGCATTACTCTACATCAGAGAAATCATTTAACGGCTCTATTTATTATAGTTCTAAGTTACATCTTTCCTGGAAAATGAAGGACAGAGAGCCCTGAGGCCATATTGCTGACCCTGCCAGGCATGTCAGAGCCAAGCTACTTTCAGAGACGAAGTATCTGCACTGTGCTTCAGGTATCTCCTGGGCTGTGCTTACCTCCCTGTTGCCTTTTAAAATCAGCTGACCCCTCTTTGATAGAAAGTCTGTTTCCTGAAGTGATCTGAAGACTGGGTTGAGGGCTACCATATTGCACGGTAGTGGGTAGGTTCTGAAACATGCTCAATGATGGATGTTAACAGCCCTTCTGGACAATAGCAGATGAAAATATTTCAGACCTTCAATACTCTGTCCCTCACAGGCACTCTAAGTCTTTCTTGATATCTGGCTTCCAGTCATGAGTGGGTTTTTTTGTGCTTTTTTTAGTGCCAGGAAACTTCTAAACAGCCAAAGTCTCTCTTCTTTTGAAGCTATGTTACTCCTACTTGAATCCTTTCATATCGTTCTTAAGAACTCTTCTCCCATAATTCATGTCAGCTCTTCAGATGTTTGCAAATCTGTCATCTGTAGTCATTGCTTTGCCAAGCTATTAACTTTTCTGAATTAATTCCCTTATAAGTCAGTCTCACAACTTCCCAGATCATTTTGCTGCCACTCTTTTTGAACACAATTTGACTTTGTGCATGCATCTAAGGCAAAGGCATTATCACTTTGTGAACTTTATAACACATCCAAGTTTCTCAGGCACATTCCCTGAGTAAATACACTTCAGGGTAATCCTGCAAATGGGCACCTATTTTTTTTATAGCATGGATAGTCCTTCTGCAGGGTTGCTTATGAGACCATTGTCTGGGACAGGCTCTTGGCACTGGCATAAGCGTTGCTGACTGCTTCAGACCCAGTTAGGACTGGGCTTAAGGGAAGCAGGTGGAAGTAGGAAAAATGGTGTGTTGCTTCTCATATGGCACAATCAATCCACTAGAAATACCACATTCTATGCAGAGGTACCTGAGAAGGGCCATTAGTGTCATTCCTCGTGTAACAAACTCTTGGGCTCATGGATTAACTTCTGCTGACTTTTGTGTGGACTTGTAAACTGAAAAGACAGGGATGTTCATTCTGCAGGGACAGAAAATAATTAATTTAACCAGCTAGTTGCCCTACCTCAATTGGTGGGCAGAATCCCTTTCAGAGGCTTAATGGTGGTTATTTATTTATTCCCACTCTGAGACACAGGTTGGTCCACTGTCCCCAACAAGAGTCAACTGTATTTAATGCAGAACATGCTGGATCAGGTACCTTCTGAATAAGCAGGCTATGAAGCTGTTTGGCTTGAGGCAGAAGATACAAAGCGATCAACTACCTCCCAGATGTGGCTGCAGGAAGGAAGAAGCTTTGCTCAGGACAGTGCCTGCCATCAGTGTAACAGGGTAAAAAGTGGAACAGTAATGGGGAAAGCAGAAAATGAGACACTAGAAGTACAAGCAGTACATTGAGCCAGGACTACTGTGCCTGTCCTTTTGTAGAATGAGGTGCTAAGTGGAAACACTGAAGGTATCCCATCCTAATAGCTAAATCTTGTTTATCATGTTTAATTAAAAATATTATGAATACACTCAAAAGTTAACTGATGAAATGCATACTGTTTCCTTTCTGCAGCAGGATTAATATTTTCTTCTGTCCTGCTATTCTTCCAGTAAAATCACATTGCATCACAGCATTGAAGCATAAGTAGATTTCCACCTCTCCCTCAGCAGCAGCGTCGGTTTTTAATCCACATACAGTGTTTCATAAGCTACTGAAATAAGCTCTTTATGGCAAAGATTTTAGTGTTGGTTCATGCATCAGGCAATTCAGAATGCCCACACTCTGGCAACTGTTTTTCTTGAGACTTGCAAGTTATTGCCTATTGCAACTGGAGACTGAGCCTGTTTGTAGAGACCTGTTTACTGCAGTAGTTTGCTTCTTTAGCCCTAGCTGTCATTTTAAGTGCAAGCTGGCATACTTCAACTGAAGCAGCTGCTTTTGGTTAATTAGAGTGACCTATCACACCCTGGTTCCTGACCTGCAGAGTGAAAGCATTTGTCAACAGTGAAGAGAAGCTGATACAAGAGGTGAACCTTCAGCCAGCATGAGTCACATCGTGCATGTGCTGGAGTAAGGACCCACCCAGTTAGTTAGCTCTTCTGAAGTATGAAATACCAAAGAAGTCTGGGTCATTCCTCCTCAATACTCTGTTAAGCTTCTTTTTTAGTTGCTGTTCTGCTCACATGCATTTATATCCTTTCCTGCTTAACCTGTATTCACAGTGTATTAGGAAAATAGCATTTTGGGCTTGGTGAATATAGAAGCCTTGGACCTGTGGAGATCTGAGTCTAAGAGACACAGGTCACACTGAAATGAGCTTGGGTCTCATCCGACTGCTAAAGAAAATGTAGTAATAGCAGCCATGCTGTATAATTCAGTGTCATCCACATCATAGTGAGTTGTTACTACTAGAGCTTTAGGCCAGAAAGGGTGGACAGCAGAAGGACTGAGACATATTGGCAGTATGTGTGTGCCTAGAGCTGTGGAACATAACCAACTATTGGTGCAATATGATTGAAGCACCTTGGCAAACTTCTGTGGGAAGTCTCCTGTCCTGCATGTCTGTAGTTGAGGTAGTGTTTCTTTCACCTCTGCAAGCATTACTTAGGGAATAAAGTCTGTGATCTCTTTTGGGCTCTCCGCTTTCACCTCTGTAGGCCCAAGAGTGTGCATCCTGATTTAGAAAAATGTACTGGGGGAAATGGAAACTCTTCTGAGGCTGCTGACTGAGTGAAGGACTGAGATTTTACTTGCTGTTTTTCCTGAAGTAATGTTCTCTAGCTTTCATCTCTAGTTTTGTTTTTGGTGCTCTCATATTTCACATCTGGATCAATGCATCTCAAAAGATAATGCTGAGATATTATTTTGATGTTCCCTGACTGGCCTCCTGAATCAATCTGATATTGCTTTTAATATTGGCTTTTGTGTTGAGCAGAGGATTTTTCCTGGTGTTTGAGATATGACCAATCAATGCATTTATTAGAACACACACTCCTCTTCACATTTTCATGAGGCTGCCTTGGTGAGTTGACTGCAGGGGTCAAGCTCTGCTAAGACTAGGACAAAGCCTCTGGGAAGAGACATTATGAAGTGTGTAAAGGCAGAGGTATGAAGAAATCTTCCTTGACAGTCTGCAAGTGTCTTCCTGCAGTGAGCCAGATCCTCCATCGTACAGAGAAGAGATATCCCTGTAAAGGAGACCTCAGTGTTATGATGTGTGACTTGGCCCTCAAAGAGGAATTGGTAAAATCCAGGCCAGGTGGTAAAGCAGACAGTCTGGTACTGGACTAGTGTTGGCAGGAGTGTTCCATGAAGGCTAACAGAGAGTGAGGTGATTTGGCCTTTTTCTTTAGTCCCTTAACAAGCTCTTTGTTCATTAGCAATGTCAAATCTGTATGTCTTGTCCTCCTTTACTGTTTGTTTGGGTTTTTTTGTGATGTGTTTGTTTGCTTGTTTTGTTTTGTTTTCTTCCTCCTAGAAGTAAAGCTTTGTCAGTGGATTCACAGGGAAAAGGAGGTAATCCTACTGAATTATATGCAGATGGTGCTTTGAGAGGAGATGTGGTTAAGTTAGTTACTGGTTCATCATCTGCACCCATTCTTAGTAAAGGTGTCTTGTTCAAGTTTGAGTGTGGTCATACATGGACATCAGAGCAACCAGACTAGGTCAGAGCAAAGCTGTATCTAGCCTGGTATCCTGGCTCAGATGATGATTGTGGTGATGCCTAGTGAAGAGAATCAAAAATGCCAAGGATCCATGAGAATGAGTACTCAGAGTTTGCTAACTCCCAGTGGTTGTTTGTTTTTGTTTTGTTTTGTTTTGGTTTTTTGTTTGTTTGGGTTTTTTTGTTTGTTTGTTTTTGTTTTTGTTTTTTTTTTTAATTTTTTGTTTGTTTTCCTATATGTTCAGCTCATAAGACAGAATTGGTTCGTGTCTGGTCAATAGGGGATGGACTTGGTGGAGTGCAATATCCAGTCTTGTGCTGCAGTTATAAGTGTAATATTACTTAGTATGTTGGCTGCTCAAAGAAAGTAATACCTGAGGTACAAGAGATGGTATTCTCTCCAGCCTCTAGGGATCTGATTAGTTTAAGCTGCTCAGCACAGGAAACATTTTTGGTGACACATCATAGAAAATAATGGTCTGAAATAGGCAGGTAAGCAAAGTTAAGGATAAATATGTCTATATTATAGTATGATAGTAATTGATGGTAAAATTAGTGGTTACAGGAATGGGCCTTTTCTATCTGGAAACACCATGTTTCTAGCAAGAGTTCCCAGGAGCTCCTGCCCTTCAAAATCCCAGGATGAAATAACCTGCTAATATCATGCCATCTGCTTCTCCATCCTAAACCTACCTGACGCATATCAATATAATGAAGCCTATTAGTTTCTTTCCTTTCTGGGGAGTTATGATGCGGTTCGCGGTAATGGTGAGACTTCTACTTCCCCCACCTCTGTGTGAAAGATGGGTAAATGAATAGCACAACAACTGACTCAGAGTACCTTCCAAAATTGAAACCATCTTATGAGATATTCTGATATCTGAACCTAACCAACCAGGGAATATAAGAATAAAAACTGATATACTGCAAACTGTAACGGCAGAGGTTCCTCTCTGGGTTTGTGTCCTGGGCTATGTGCTGCATTTGTGAAGCAGCTACAGTCCAGTTAGCTTTTCTTCCTGACTCTCCTCTGAGCTGTTCTCTGTTTCTCTTGAAAGTGGAAACGAGACAGAATGCTCTTAGTCCCTCTGTGTAGGGTTTAGAGCATGATTTTGCTGGCAGTATGTGATGCAGGCATGAATCACGACTCCCTTTAAGATACTGCTGTATATGATTCCCTGGGTCTTTTATCTGACTCAGAACAGACTGCAGATTTTTGGTTTTAATTAAGCAATAGCCAATTTACTCCAGAGATAAGTATTTGCTGACTGTTGCTGCTGTTCTTATGTTCAGAATTCAAACCCCTTGGAAAACGAGGCCAGCCTGTGTGTGTGTATATAAACCTAGTTTCAAATCTGGCTTGGATTCTCTCTTCCAGCTCAGCGAAGTGACTGACATGTTCACTTTAACATAGCTTCCTCCTGAGACAAACTGTGGGCTATGCCAAAGTACAATGAGGAGTTCACTGTGTGTTCAGTTGCACACCAGAAGCAGATTCTGCAGCACCCTGGAGACAGGGGTGAGATGAGGACAGTAACAGCCATGATTCAGAGCTGCTTTGCATTTTGGTCTTGCTAATAGATCATACTGAAAAAAATTATTTGCAGTGACCCAAGATGCAAATCAGATCCCACTTCAATAGCACCNAGGGGTCAAGCTCTGCTAAGACTAGGACAAAGCCTCTGGGAAGAGACATTATGAAGTGTGTAAAGGCAGAGGTATGAAGAAATCTTCCTTGACAGTCTGCAAGTGTCTTCCTGCAGTGAGCCAGATCCTCCATCGTACAGAGAAGAGATATCCCTGTAAAGGAGACCTCAGTGTTATGATGTGTGACTTGGCCCTCAAAGAGGAATTGGTAAAATCCAGGCCAGGTGGTAAAGCAGACAGTCTGGTACTGGACTAGTGTTGGCAGGAGTGTTCCATGAAGGCTAACAGAGAGTGAGGTGATTTGGCCTTTTTCTTTAGTCCCTTAACAAGCTCTTTGTTCATTAGCAATGTCAAATCTGTATGTCTTGTCCTCCTTTACTGTTTGTTTGGGTTTTTTTGTGATGTGTTTGTTTGCTTGTTTTGTTTTGTTTTCTTCCTCCTAGAAGTAAAGCTTTGTCAGTGGATTCACAGGGAAAAGGAGGTAATCCTACTGAATTATATGCAGATGGTGCTTTGAGAGGAGATGTGGTTAAGTTAGTTACTGGTTCATCATCTGCACCCATTCTTAGTAAAGGTGTCTTGTTCAAGTTTGAGTGTGGTCATACATGGACATCAGAGCAACCAGACTAGGTCAGAGCAAAGCTGTATCTAGCCTGGTATCCTGGCTCAGATGATGATTGTGGTGATGCCTAGTGAAGAGAATCAAAAATGCCAAGGATCCATGAGAATGAGTACTCAGAGTTTGCTAACTCCCAGTGGTTGTTTGTTTTTGTTTTGTTTTGTTTTGGTTTTTTGTTTGTTTGGGTTTTTTTGTTTGTTTGTTTTTGTTTTTGTTTTTTTTTTTAATTTTTTGTTTGTTTTCCTATATGTTCAGCTCATAAGACAGAATTGGTTCGTGTCTGGTCAATAGGGGATGGACTTGGTGGAGTGCAATATCCAGTCTTGTGCTGCAGTTATAAGTGTAATATTACTTAGTATGTTGGCTGCTCAAAGAAAGTAATACCTGAGGTACAAGAGATGGTATTCTCTCCAGCCTCTAGGGATCTGATTAGTTTAAGCTGCTCAGCACAGGAAACATTTTTGGTGACACATCATAGAAAATAATGGTCTGAAATAGGCAGGTAAGCAAAGTTAAGGATAAATATGTCTATATTATAGTATGATAGTAATTGATGGTAAAATTAGTGGTTACAGGAATGGGCCTTTTCTATCTGGAAACACCATGTTTCTAGCAAGAGTTCCCAGGAGCTCCTGCCCTTCAAAATCCCAGGATGAAATAACCTGCTAATATCATGCCATCTGCTTCTCCATCCTAAACCTACCTGACGCATATCAATATAATGAAGCCTATTAGTTTCTTTCCTTTCTGGGGAGTTATGATGCGGTTCGCGGTAATGGTGAGACTTCTACTTCCCCCACCTCTGTGTGAAAGATGGGTAAATGAATAGCACAACAACTGACTCAGAGTACCTTCCAAAATTGAAACCATCTTATGAGATATTCTGATATCTGAACCTAACCAACCAGGGAATATAAGAATAAAAACTGATATACTGCAAACTGTAACGGCAGAGGTTCCTCTCTGGGTTTGTGTCCTGGGCTATGTGCTGCATTTGTGAAGCAGCTACAGTCCAGTTAGCTTTTCTTCCTGACTCTCCTCTGAGCTGTTCTCTGTTTCTCTTGAAAGTGGAAACGAGACAGAATGCTCTTAGTCCCTCTGTGTAGGGTTTAGAGCATGATTTTGCTGGCAGTATGTGATGCAGGCATGAATCACGACTCCCTTTAAGATACTGCTGTATATGATTCCCTGGGTCTTTTATCTGACTCAGAACAGACTGCAGATTTTTGGTTTTAATTAAGCAATAGCCAATTTACTCCAGAGATAAGTATTTGCTGACTGTTGCTGCTGTTCTTATGTTCAGAATTCAAACCCCTTGGAAAACGAGGCCAGCCTGTGTGTGTGTATATAAACCTAGTTTCAAATCTGGCTTGGATTCTCTCTTCCAGCTCAGCGAAGTGACTGACATGTTCACTTTAACATAGCTTCCTCCTGAGACAAACTGTGGGCTATGCCAAAGTACAATGAGGAGTTCACTGTGTGTTCAGTTGCACACCAGAAGCAGATTCTGCAGCACCCTGGAGACAGGGGTGAGATGAGGACAGTAACAGCCATGATTCAGAGCTGCTTTGCATTTTGGTCTTGCTAATAGATCATACTGAAAAAAATTATTTGCAGTGACCCAAGATGCAAATCAGATCCCACTTCAATAGCACCCTTATTGAAGTTATTTGAAAGAAGCCACTAAACAAGTATACCTTCAGTTCATATATAGGCATTGCTGAGGTTGTTGCAGTTCAGTCCATAGTAGTTCATTAAAGGACTTCATACTGAAAAATACACCATTTAAATGCAGAAATGTCCATGTAATTGTCATAATCCTGCAACACCTGATAAAACATTTTCACTCCTCTCTCCTTTATCTCTGGTGGAGCCTCCTCTTAATTTGTGCTTCCAGAGCTGCCCTACAGCCTGGCTCTCAGCTCTTGGAGTTGAACAAGGTGGGTTTTGGGGACTGTAGCTCTGTGCTTGGAACAAGAGTGGTTGGGGGATAGGGTTGGCTTGTGATCTGGCAGTGATTTGCACATATGAGGTGATCTGGTCTTAGTGCATTATTCTAACATCTTAATGAAGGAAACTTGTTTATGTGTGTTGTGGTTTTTTGGTTTTGTGGGTTTTTTTTCACTGCTTAGTGTTTGAATCCAACATAAACTTTAACAAGGAAGATGAAAAATGATGAAAAATCTATAGCTGAAAGTTGCTTTTAGTTCACTTTTGTTTTTAAAATGCATAGTCTGATGCAGACCAGCTTCAGCCCTGACTTTGATAACTGGCAAGACTATTTCTAATTTTAAAAGTCTGTTCCCTTCCTATTAGTTACTCCTCTAAGCAAAGTGACCTGGGCATGTTGTGCCTGTATTGTTGCTGTGAGACAATAGCTCAGCCTGAGGGAAAAAGGCAACCTACTTACCATATCCTCTGGGATTTGCTACAGTGAGACTCTAGAAACTAGAGTTTCTCTGAAGCTTACTGAGACTTAGTTAACCCATCAGATTTGGGAGATGAAGGAACTGAACTGAGGGCTAGGTTGGGAGACAGGCTTTGGTCTCCTCAGCGGATGTGACTGGTGTCATATGGACTCTCGATATGCAGCCTTCATCTTTGTTTCTCTTTCCCCAGCCAGAGCAGGTATATTCCCACTGCACAGGATGGGGCAACAGAAAACTGTGGAGAAGGGCAGCAGTAGCCAAGGACAGATCAGGACCCTAAATATTATGTATGGTGTTCAACAGAGGATTCACTGCTAATGTGCTGTCTCAGCAGGCAGAAGTTGAGAGCTACCTGAACTAACTCCAGTCCAATGCTGTGATGTATCCTAAAAACAAGAGTTTGTATAATTCAAGTGAGGAGGTAAATGGAGGTTACACAAGACCTGAAGAGAGCAGTGGGCAGGGGTCCAGCTGGGGTCAGGTGGTTTTCTGTCCTCCTGCACTAATACATCATTTGTGATACCAAAACTGGTGAAGAACAAGAAGCATTAAAGCATTTTCTGAAGGAAAAGAAAGCTTCTATAAAGCCTGAGACACACATTTTTGGGGATGTGATATAAAGGTATCCAGGCTGGCTATACATTAAGTCTGGCTTGGGACTGCACTTTTCATATAAAAACTACTGTGGTTTTTCCACAGTAGCAGTGATCTCACAGAAGCATTTCCAGGTGATTTACAGAGCTACTGCAATAATCAAAACTACATAAGCAAACTGTGTAAGGCAAGTAGATGAAGTTTGCCAGAGCTCTGGTTACCCGACAGCAGATGGGTTCTTACTCATACCATGGCAGCTCAGTGTGCCAGACACCAGGGTAGATGCCATTTTGTCTCCACCAGAAGACACTACCAGACACAAAAAAAGAATTTTAGCTTAATGAACCTGTCATGTCCTTGTACAGGTATAAGTGAACTATAGTCACTTTCCCAGCAGTGCTTGATTAAAATAAGGATTTGGTTGCTCTGAGTTACTAGAGATGTATCTAGACTGCACAGTAGCTGTAAGTGAACTGTAAATATACCAGACACAAGCAGTTTCCACTCAGTGCCTGGAAACATCATTTCTGCAGCAGCAAAGCTCTGCAGCTAACCTAATAAATACTGGTGCTGAGCAGGGCTAATTATCTCCAATGCAGCACTGCCCTGGCACAGCCGAACAGCCTCCCGCTCCAGAATTAGCTTAGCTGGGACTTGTCTGGGGGTTTGTGCTGTCCTTCACGGTGTAGTGGGCACAGGCCCTGAGCAGTGCTTCATAGAGCAGCATCACATGCATGCACCAAACTGCAGTATTGGTCTGCTCTGAAGGTAACAAAGAAACACTGGATTCCAGAGCAATGAAGTTAGTTAACACTTCTCTTGAAAATTTGGCTTGGGTGAAGTTGTGGTCATCTTGGATTATATGCTTGATAGCATATGGTACCTCTAAGCAAAACATTGACTAGCATGCTCTGAGTTAGGGTTGGTTGGGGTTTGGTTTTTTTTTTTGTCTATATAGCAGTTACTAATGTAATATAGATAATTACTAATTGATACTCCCCTGAACTACAGGGGAGATGGACCTCTGTCTTTATCATCTCGTTGGCTAAAACTAACCTAATAAAGTAGATGTCAGGAGGTGATGTAAAAAGATGTGTGTAGAAGATACATGGGGATTCTCTAACTCAAGATTTTGAAGATCAGGTAAGACCAGTGATTTGGTAAAACTGGCTCAGTGTCAGTTATTAAAATGAGAAGACATAAATAATCACACATCCTGTAGCAGCCAGGCTTATGCAGGTTCAGGTCCTATTATATCTTAATAGAGGTTAATGCCTTATGTAGAAAGGATTAGATGAGTGGGGTTTTTCTTGATATGAATCCCAAACAGCTCTATAAGCACAGTGCCTGCTTATGTTGGTCTGTAAGGAGTCTCAATTTATTTGTCTCAATTTGAAAATCACTCTTCTCCTTTGAGAAGTTGCCCTGAAGACAAGAGTTGGGGAATATACCCTACATCAGGATCATATATTTCTTTTCCACTAATGCTTCCAAATATGGCTTTTCTTTCTCTTACTGTAGTACTGGATAAATGAGTACACCTCCACCTTGGGGATTGGTGTCTTCCATTCTGGCATCGAGATCTACGGCAGAGGTATGAAGTATTTATTCTTCTTTACTTGTAGAACATGGAGACAACTGTATGGCTAATCTGATAGAGAGACGCATTGTAAACTTAAAACTTTTGGCAAAGAATGTTTTGAGGAATAACAAACTTGTCTAGTTCTCTTTCTGGAGTCCACAGTGGACTTCAAAAGGAACTTGTGCAGTCCCGTCATGAATCATGTAGACCTTCTTATTTTCTGCATGTAACTGCAGCCTCTATAGCATGTACAGGTTTGTAGCAGGATGGCAGATAGGAGGGATCAAGCAAAGAATTCCCACTCACTGCCTCTAAATCCCTCTGGAAGATTTGATTTCTCCCTGCTTTAGAAAATACTTCTTCTAGCTCAGTACCACCACCGACAGCCTCTTGTAGTTTATCTAGATGCCTCCAATGAAGAAGTTTCTGCTGAGAGGAAGCCACTTGGATGGGCACAGAGACAGACTTGGAGAATTTTCCTGGTGCTATAGGGAAAGCAGTAGTGTTAGCATGGAGAGAAGCTACATGGACATCCTCAGACCGATAGGTAACCAGAGAGAGAAAATAGCTTTCAAAGTCTGGGTGAAACAGATTTTGGCAATAGCCCAGCTGCTGGTGCTGATGCTGAGCCATGCAGACAGCTGCCATAGACTTTTCCCTGACATTGCGTTCATTCAATTACTCACAGTCTGTTTCTTTTCTTGTCAGAGTTTGCCTACGGAGGGCATCCCTACCCTTTCAGTGGGATTTTCGAAATCACACCTGGCAGCGCAGTAGAACTTGGCGAGACCTTTAAATTCAAGTAAGGGCCCTTTTTTTTGTACATCCTTCTGCCCCTGGTAGCTGTCCTTGTAGGGGGAGCAGGGAAGTCCTGTCATCTCCTCCTAAGCACCCTTACTGCATTCTTTACATAGTCCTGATTTCAAGGCAGCCCTGCAGGGTTTTGAAGGTGGATAAAAGAGTGTGTACACCAAACAGGGGACAGTGCTAAACTGTGTTTGGCAGGGTTTAAAAGTATACTTGCAAATGAATGTAGTTCTACCATTTTCTTTTGTTTTCAGTGCTCCCAGTTTCACCTATCAGCAAGAATGGGAGTAACTGCTTGTTACACAGAACCAATGCACAGGGGCAAAAACAAAACCTAGTTTGAGTATCGCCTATTTTGTGGATACTGCACAGAGGAGCAGAAGACATCTCCTGTGTTTGTTGCAAGGGACAGAGCAGCTGCTAGAGGAGTTTGAAAAAATGCTGTGCTAATGTGTTGTTCAAGGTACTCAGAAGTGAGGCTGTGGGTCAAAGAACTAGCAGGTGGGGCTTGACCTTCCCAGACTGACAGTTTATGTTAAAGGGTCATTAGAGATGTTTAGGAGAACGAGTGCTGCTGAATGACTATTGAGAAAAGCAATGGGTTTCTGTGTGAAGTTGTCGGTCTGCATCTTCCTAGTCCACCCCATGGAAACTCAGAGAATTATGAGAAAAGCATCTCCTCTTTCCTACTGGAATGGTGATGGGCAGGTTGGGAACAGAGCCCCAGAGCTGAGACTTCTCTGGTGACAAGCAGGAAGCTCTTGAATCTGTTGCCTGTGCTGTAACCTGCTTTAATGGATAAGCTGGTTATATTACTGTGCCATTCTGTTAAGAGTTTCTGGCAGCATATGCATGTCCATGTTTTAAGCCTGACCTTCTTGCCAATGTCTGATCATTTCCTTCTTCTTGCTGGTTATGTCTCACCCTCTTCACGGTATCTTTCCACTTTTCCTGTTCTGTGTTTTGTTTTTTACTAGAGAATCCATTGCCTTGGGCACCACAGACTTCACAGAAGAGGATGTGGATAAGATTATGGAAGAGCTGGGCAAGGAGTACAAAGGAAACGCATACCACCTGATGCACAAGAACTGTAACCACTTCTCTGCTGCTCTGGCTGAGGTGAGTACACTCTAAAAAAAAAATAAAAAAAAAAAAATATATATTATTTATTGTTAAATGTTTCAGAACTATAGTACTGAAGCATAGCATGCCAGGCCAGAGCCCATAGCTAAATCTCTCTCTGCCCTTAATATCTTTTGAAGCCTTCTGCTATTGAAGGGGATGGGATCAGGAGGTGGAAATACAGCAGGTTTATCATATCTTTGGTTCAAACTGACTGGAAAATTAGCAGTGCCTGCATTTTGGCTCACTGTATAGGCACTGAGCAGAAATTGGAAGGACAGACCTGGCTAGCATACAAATGCATGTCATTTTAATTAAAAAATGCCAGTAACCCTACATGATCTGCAAAGGAATAAAAATGTGTTATCAGTGTTCTGCAAACAAAAATTTGCATTATTCAGGAAGTGGGTGTTCCTTTTCCTTATTTAATGTGCACTATCCAGAACCTATTAAAAAAACTATTGATTTTCTGATAGACATCTTTGGTGCTTATTTATTTTAATATTCACAAAAACTTGGTGAATTACAGAAGAGCTGTTATTTCTCTTCAGAGAGAACCGAAGTACAGAGAAGCATAAATTTATCCCAACTATCTACTAATTCAGGATATTTGATCTTTGATTCCCAAAGTTCTGATTATTTTGGAGGGAAGCTGCCTTCCTCCTCACCTCCCAGATGAGAGTTAAGGTGTTAATATTCAGCACTGTAAATCTGAACTCAGAATCTTAACTCAGTGCCAGAAAAAAATTTTTAAAAAAAAAGGAGACAGGGGTGTCAAAAAATGCAAGTGACCTTCCATAAATTATGCTTCTGTGCCTTCCATAGGTGGTCTATGGCAAACACAAAGAGAGAATATACCTTCTCACAATACAGTTCAACTGCTTTAACAGTGAAACATTCACTTCTCTTTCTGGAGTCCCCGTTCACTGCACATCTCTTACCTTTGTTCATCATACGGGGTGTGAGTCCTATGCCGATAACTTATTTTGCCACAAGTATCCATTCATCCTCAAACAGGCCTATCATACATCCCAAATGAGATGAGATTCTGTAGTAACAAATACTATTTGATCTTGTAAGAAAATCTCTAGTGAATCCAAGAACCATCATTTCATTTAAAATACTTACTTAGACTCTTAAGAAAACCTGTTCTCTCTCTACTGGTTTAAACCTTGGCCATTACAGAATGAGAAGATGACTGAAACCTTTCTGTAAATGTTAGTGAATAAAAATAAACAGAAGGGAATTGTATCAGTACAAGCAGAATGAAGTTTCAAGCAGCAGCCATACTACTGTTTTGGAGTCAAATAATTGAATTAATACAACAGAAACTGGGAGCTTTGAAAATTATGAAGGAAACCCAGGAGAAAGCTGTGTGATTATTATCAAAAGCTAAAAAAAAACCCCAAACCTTTATCTGCAGCAGTGAAATAAAGTAATTGCTTATTATGCACTTTGAGCTGTAACATTTCTGTCTTCTGTCCAAGCCAAAGCCATTTTTCCTTGGTTCTGCTGCCACGTAACAGTGAACCTCTCACTGCCCCTGCCTTTTCCAACCTTCAAAACAAAAGTCAAATAACAGCTCTTAATAAAAAGCTACCAGGGTATTTTAAAATTTGCTTTCAAATATGCTTTCAGCAAACATCTTTACAAGAGTGGACTTTAGCATTAGTTTTCCTGCAAGAGCTTTCTTGGTGGATTCATTGTGCCCCATAACCTGTCCAGATAATAAAAAAAAATCCTGAACAGCTAGTTCTGACACTTCTGCTCCCAGAAGCAGAATTTACTTGGGATTTAGGTCGGTTTAAATAAACCCTTCATAGGCAAGCAGGATTTTTTTTGTTGCTGTTGCTTTTCATATATGTCTGTGTTTACTGTTCCTCTGTAGAGCATTACAAATGCAAAACCAGAGAAGATATGCTTCAGGTCCAGGAACAGAAGACCCTGGGTGGTCTCTAGCATTAAGATACAGAAAATGGGAGCTGACTTTTTAAAAGAAATAGCTGGTGTTAAGACACTAAACAAAATCCTAGCCATTCAGCATGCCTTGGTCAGCAACATGAGAAATGCATGTGACTGCCTTATGGTGAATGACTGTATCCTTTCTGGTAAACACAGGAATTTGGCAACTGCTGTGTTTTGGAGCTGGGTGAGAAGCAGCACAACTNGTTTCAGAACTATAGTACTGAAGCATAGCATGCCAGGCCAGAGCCCATAGCTAAATCTCTCTCTGCCCTTAATATCTTTTGAAGCCTTCTGCTATTGAAGGGGATGGGATCAGGAGGTNTTATCTTAGGGTATTCTGACCCCTTAGCGGAAAGGCTGCCTGAAATCTGTTGAAACAGAACCTGCTTGGAGAGAAATCAATAAAACTTTCTCATCTCGTTTCCCAGCATCTGAATGCTTTATTAACTTTACAGCCTTACTGTTTTGTTGTGGGGTTTTTTTTGNTGGAAATACAGCAGGTTTATCATATCTTTGGTTCAAACTGACTGGAAAATTAGCAGTGCCTGCATTTTGGCTCACTGTATAGGCACTGAGCAGAAATTGGAAGGACAGACCTGGCTAGCATACAAATGCATGTCATTTTAATTAAAAAATGCCAGTAACCCTACATGATCTGCAAAGGAATAAAAATGTGTTATCAGTGTTCTGCAAACAAAAATTTGCATTATTCAGGAAGTGGGTGTTCCTTTTCCTTATATTGAAAAAGGAAATTAACTGTCAAAGATAAAGTTTCTATTTGCACATTGCAACCACAACATTTGGTGTTGACAGCAGTTGCTGTTGATGGATGTTTTCAAACAGCAATATGCAACACTCTCTACTACTGTTAACCCCATATCTTGAAAGCAACATGAATTTGGTTCATTAGAAAATGGAAAGAATGGCATATGTAGCTTTGATTTAAACTGGCAACTGAACTGGATTACATTCAATATTATAACTAGATTTTTAGAAATTTGCTGTCTAGGTCATCTAGCTGTTACAAAAACTAAAATTTATGAAGCTGAACTACAAGGATATCTCAAAAGTATTTACAATAATTGCAAAGTTTAGCAACATTTACACACAGATAATATAGTAATGTATACATATACATACTAAGAACCAAAGTGAGCTGACAAATTATTTCAAAGGCCTATATGTAATGCAGGATGAAAACTGCACACTGTTGGTGTTGCAACTGGATCTTTTACTGGAAAGCAAGCCAGCACTGTGACTTCAAACTTTACTGAAAACACAGTGAGAAAGTACCTACTTTCAAGCAAAAACACCGTTCACCACCAACTACTCTCCGTCACAAAGATAACATAAAAAACCTGGGAGATCCAGGAAAAATGTTCTGTAGTACATCCCACCTACTAGCATTTTCTGTGCACAAAATACTATGGGCCTCAAGTGTCAGAAGGCAGTCAATGAGATATCCACTATGCAGGTAGTGAAACTGACATTGTCAGTACTATCAGTGGTGGTGGAGCTGAAATATTTAAAAGCATTGAGGGAGAGCTAAGGGCAAGTAAGAGAACATGCAACAACCAGAGATAACTGTGTCAGCAACGTGACATCAACTTAGTTCATCTGGCAAGCCTCCACAGTATTTCTGAAGTAACATTCAAGTAAACATTTTAAACCAGTGTTCAAGAGAAAATGACTTTTCCAGGCAACTGTTTAAAAAAAAAAAAACCAAAACCAAGAAAAAACAAACCCACAAACACCAAACAAAAAAAAACAAAACAAAACCAAAAAAAAAACCAAACAAACAAA